>OU343218.1:232399474-232472121 GCA_910596185.1 Chrysanthemum makinoi
GCCCTACTTAAATTCTCAGAGCATCAAAGATGCCCCGGTAGATTTGGGTAACATTACTTTGTGTTCTAATGGGATGGGGTAATCGGCTAAGTGATCATGAAGATCTTTTGCATATAATGTACACTCGCTACTTTATAATAAACTTGGAATCCATTTTTTAAAGAACAAACAACAAGCTATCAATGAGAAAAAAGGATTACCTTTGTTTTCGGAGTGATGGCGATAGCTTTTATCAAGCGTGTGAAAATAGACTAGAGAGAGTAAAATGAGTTAGGGTTTCATCCTACTTTTTATACTCTCTTTGGCATCTATTATGCACCGCACACGTATCCAAACAATTACTCTTATCCGGTGTAAATTTTTAAATTTTAAAATAAAGAAGACTTTTGGTCTTCGGGTATTATGGGAAGTTGTGATTCCTGTAGCGGCAGTGGTAATGATTAATTAGCATTAAATACGCTTAGTTAGTTGCGTATTTCTCTCCCAACTAGTATGTTTAGCAGCAGGATGGTATTTTTTCGAAGCATGAAGTCGAAAGCAATGTCTCCTCGCCCATATACATCACTTTCGACTGGGGGGCTTGATGATGTACCGAGTAGCTCGGGACACCAACGTGTCGGCCCTTCCATAATGAAGGCCCAAGTTAGGATTCCAAAATATCCACGCGCCAAACCATTCGTTGGCAAGGTTACCTGCGGGAACTCTCGCCATCCGAAGCCCTAAGTTCTTCGGGGTACGGCCGACGAAGGACAATGGATAAGGGAACCTCCTGACTTGGTCAAACCCACGATCTCCTTATCTCTCTTGGCTTCCCCACAAGTCCGAACGGGTCACTAAGCCCTAGCGGTTACCCACAATCAGTGCCCCCATGATCTCGACATTTATGCGAAGTGCTCTCAACCCTATTTCATTCACTATAAATAGGTTGATCGGGCAATGGATTATGGTATGCTCATTTTACACTCACTTCTTTACTTACACACACTTACATAACCATAACTCATACTTACTCTCACGCCGGAGGTGGTTCAGCAGGTCCTACCCCTGCAGAATCACTTAACGTAGGTTCTTCAATTTCTTATTCTCGGTGAAAGGCAAGTCTTGGCCGAACATACACCCCTCATACCTTGATCATCATCGGCCTCGTAGTGCAATCTATTGTACAATCAAGGTATTAAAAACGAAAGAAACTAATACTCTCCTGATTAGCTCGGTAGGATCCGCTTGAAAGTGTTAAATCTTTCTTCAAAAAAGAGTGTTTGCGTGAAAAGCCTTCCAATCTTATGTGTATCATCTTCTTGTTAAATTAAACTGCACAATTTGAAGAAACAAACTAAACCTTCACGTAAAATCGGGCGTAACAATATATATATGACTCTACTAAACTAGGATATAATGCTTGTGGAATGGATCTTTACAGATTTTCTGGAAAATTAAGACCTGGAAAATTCCAAAATTTATAAGTAGCCAGTAAAACGAGAAAAAGTAGTAAGCAATTTTACTCTCGCCGTCAGGTTGCACTCGACGCCGTAAGGTTATCCTGACGAAACCGGTATGCATTTTCCGAAAAATTTATATCTTTAGAATCTGGAAAAATTTCTTACAAAACATCCATTATGACTCGATACAAGCATTTGACTCGAACAAACACACACATGTATCTTTTAATCGTAATTCTCATATTCACGTTCTTTTTGAAAACGTGTGTAATCCTCCCTACACTTATCCCTTATGTAAAATACCTTTATATGTAATTAAGATGAGGTTAAAGACAAAATAAAGCATTTTTACAAATTTAAATATGAGAATAAACAATCAATAAAAGATATACGACACACAAACAAGCAAACAATTAAGCATGGGTTGCCTCCCACGAATCGCTTTTCTTTATTTTTGAGTCTTGTAGCTAGACTCGAAGTCGTGCCCCTACGTGACTTCATTACCGTTACCTTCTTCCTCATGACGGTCTCTATTGGGGTTTTCCATGTTATAGTAATGCCCTATTATGCATCTTTCTAAGAAGTCATCTTCTCCCCAATCCGTTCTATATTCTGGTCCTAGTTTCAATCAATCCTCATAGAACCCGAAAATCTTATTCATCACATAATCAACTCCCTTTTCCTTATGTTCCTCATTCCTATAGTGTAGACCGCATAGCTTAAGTTCTTTTTAATCATTGGATAGTGATGAAAATTTCTCAATCTTAAAGGGCATTTGGTAGGCTACATCATCGGTCTCATCCTTGAATCTCACTATTCCTAACGACGGATCATAAGTCATCCGGTGTTTTCTATGAAAGGCCTTCCTAGAATAACGGACAAGCTAGATCTATGGTCCGTACTAATATCATCCACAACTATGAAGTCCCAGGAAAAGTGAAACTTCCTACATAGACGGGCAATACCTTAACTCTACCAAGAAAATTGCAACTAACCCTAGGATTATCGGGGTCTTGCCTAGTTAGGATAGGCTTCTTCATTACCCAATTATAGTAGGTGCTAGTCATGATATTTATTCCGACTTATCAATGTAGGCCTTTGCCACGACAAGGTGTCCTATGCAACATGGTATGTTAAGATTCCAAGGGTTCCCAAACTTGATCCTAGGGCTTCTCCTAACATACATGTGACGGAGGTCTCGTACTAAGTGTGGGTGGCGAGAGAGTTCTTCTTAAGTAGGAAACTTGTTGAAATAGGCACCGCCTACTTCATTTAATTCCTTGGTTGTTTCACTAACCTCGAGTACTGTCTCATGGTTCATTTCGTCATTTATTCTATTAGGTTTCACTAAGGCGATGGTATTGACGACATGAACGTGCTTAGCTAACTTACTTGGATCCTTAATCTCTACACCGGAGGCTTTGGGAGTTGAGATAGCATTAACCTTCCTATCACTATTGGTCATGACTTTCAAGAGGTTATCTATCTTCCTATCCATCTCGGCTTGTTGTTGGTTAAAAAGGTCCGAGAGCTTAGCTATTTGAGCTTCTTGGGATGTGACTAGGTGTTGCAACATCCCTTCTATATTTTGTTGGTTAGGGCCGTGAGATGGGGGCCATGAGAAATCATTAGATGTGAATTCTTTGGTTTGTCCTCAATAAAAGTCGGGCTTGCCCTTCCATGCTTCTCAAGGCCAACAAAAGTCCTAGGTCCGGGTGTTGTAGGGAATCTTCCTCCCGCTCCATTGGTACGGAGATGCGTGTATCAACGAAGCATGTTGGGGAGTCTTGTGCAAGTGCGAGTGTTATGAGGACCACTACATAGCTCACACAAGGAAGAAACTTTGTTCACTGCGGGAGACTTAGGATTTTCGAAGGAGCTCATTAGGAATTTAACTTGATCTTCAAGCTCGAGCATCCGACGGTCGGAAGATTGTGACTCAATGGGAGGCAAGGAGATTGCCTTTACGATTTTGGGTAACTCACGGGGGTCATTCCAACTTTCGTTGTCATAGAGAGCGAGGTCTTATATTATACCCCACGATTCTTCCGCGGTGAGATCACTCAAGTTTTCCACCACGCTTGTTCAATGGATCGCTTAGTAGGAAGTTGACATGATCATAGAAGAGTTGTACTTAGCTCAAAGATCAATGTCGCATGAAAATTTATGGAGTAAGTCCTCTGAATCGAGTCCATGCCATGTAGAGAGATTCACCTTGACGTTGTTGGAACATCAAGATTTCATTCCTAAGCTTAGTAGTTCTCCTCGGTGGGAAACATTGAGCAAGGAAACGAGAGGTGAGATCATCCCAACTTGAGATGGAGCTGGCGGGAAGTCGATCAAGCCAATTGCTAGCTTGGTCCCATAGAGAGAATTGGAAGAGACGCAAACGTGGTCTCCGGTAGTAGCATCGAGGTCGATGGAATCGACAATTTAAGGAAATCCTTAAGATGCTGATTAGGATCTTCGGAACGAAGTCCATGGAATGCACATCTCTGTTGCACCAACCGGATGGTGTCGGATCAAAGGGCCGTAGTTTGGGCTTGGTCAGGAAGCTCAATGGTGTTTCTATAGCCTAGGTGGCTTGGTCTTGAGTATTCACCAAGAGTACGCCCTCTTGGTGGGTCATTTGGTGGTGGGTTGATGAGTGGTGGTTGATTATCACCTTCCATGATGAAAAGTGATGGGGTTACTAACAAAGGTCAGGAAGAAGGGGGATAGACTACGAGGAAGCAAAAAATTGGGAAAAAAGCTTACTTGATAGGAATCAAGCAAGGAAACCTAAAAGAGGTGGAAATCTAACTAGCTATTCTATTCCAAAAACTTGATACGCGTACAACGCTGTTCGGCGCCAGGGAACTTCCTTTTTGCCGAGCAAGTTTTTCAACACCCTAGGCAGTGAACCTAATCGTTGTAGTGTAGCATTAGGGTAAGCCTCGAGATTGATATCGTTCTCTAGGGGAATAAGAATGCTAGTGAGAAATTACTACGCTAAGGTTATGGTTGAGGAAGATTATTTTTTTATCCTTTTTTATGTTTTTTAGAAAATTGAAAGGTACGAATCTCGGGGTATTGGATTTGGGGGGTGGTACTTCTACCGATTACTCTACTTATCTAATTATCTAAACTATGGTGAGTGTAGTCTATGTCTATTGTTGTGTGCTCTTATGATGATTAAAAATGTGTTTACTTAGATGTTATTACTCCCTGATAATGCTACACGCGTCGTTCGGGGTCAAAGGAACTTCCTTTTCGTCGAGCAAGTTTTTCAACACCCTAGGTTGAACCTAATCGCTAGTAGTAGTATTAGGTAAGCCACGGGAATTGATATCGTTCTCTAGGGGAATAGGAATGCTAGTGAAAAGTTACTACGCTAAGGTTGGGGCTGAGGAAGATTATTTATGAATCTCGGGGTTTGGATTTGGGGGGTTGGTATTTCTACCGATTACTTCTACTTGTCTAATTATCTAAACTAAGGTGTATGTAGTCTATGTCTAATTATTGTGTGCTCGATGATGATTTATCGATGTGTTTACTTAGGTTTTATTACCTTATTATCTCCTATTGACGGTTGAATTGTCACGCTCCTTATTCTTAATCGCGCCAGTGCCTAGGTCGTAGGGTATGAGTTTATCCCTAACTCTTTGAAACTACCAAAGGTTATTGCCTACAAAATCTCTAGGATTTATAAACTTAACGCTAAGGTACTCTTCGGATGGTTTAGCCTACAATGACTTAGGTACTATAGTTAAGGTTCACAAAGTTTAATCAAGCATTAACTACACAACGGATGACCTATCGCAATACTAGATCATTAACAATTAAGATAAAAGACAACCAATCAATATTCAATAATTAAGTTTCATATTCCCTAAGCAAACACACAAGTAAATTAGCCGGACATTGGAAACATGCAAGCATACACACAAGTAATTGAAGACATAATTAAATTAATGAAGTAAAACACTTATCTTGATGTAAGATAGGGTATGGAACCTTAAAATACTGTACAAGACAGCCTTGGTTCGGTTTAGGTTTTACTCCAAAGACTACTACACACTGAAAACTAAAAATTCGGATTCTATATATAAGATTACAAAACGCGACGGCGCCACTCCCTTTGATTTGTGACCCGCGGGTCGCCGCCATTAGAGTTTCGTCTTGGCCACGTTAGTCTTGCGGGCTACGCCACCATGCCGCGACGCCGCCCTCTTCAGCCTCTCGACGCCGTCGGATCAAATCTAGGCCGTCCGAGTTGCGACGACCTACTCTTTTAAAACCCGCCGCCACCAATAAGCATTTGGCTACTGTGCCGTCACAAAAGATGTTCGACGGCCCCTATTTTTGCCCGACGCCATCCCCTTCAGCTCCAGCAGCCGAGCGTCTCGACATTGACTTTGGCCATTTTCTTCGCATTTCATACTTTTCGTCCGAATAAGTGTCATTCATTTTGCCTTCAAGATACCTAAAAAGTGAAAAGGAACGATATTAAGTAATAACGGATACAAAAGTAATCAAATAAGGGCTTAAACGACCCTCAAAAAGGTACATTTTAAAACCTTATCAAATATCCCTACACTTGGTATTTGCTTGTCCTCAAGCAAATGTGCTTTTTAGCCAATTAATTTATAAGTTAGGGTCATGAAGCATTGGTTTAGAACAATCCACAACACATATAAGCCCCGCAAAAGTCATAACAAGCACGAAAATCACATACTAGCACCTCACATGGGGTGTTTGGATACTCACATCTCTCGGGTGTATATGAAATATAACAAGTTGGAAATGGAAGATAAACACTCATTAACCGGTCCTAGTACATAGATTACCATAGGCTTGAGACTAGATCAAACCTCCATCGCTTTGGCGTAAGCACCTAGGAAATACTATCCAAGAGGCCTTTTAAGGGTTGTAATGGGTGCTTACTTTAGGGAAACAAAAGGTTTCGTGGGATAGGCTATTTAGTGGTGGCAAGTCAAAAATCTTTATGTTACAAGCATGTGAAGAATGGCATTGCTAAGCCAAGACTCGACACTCTAGACTCTAGATAACTGAATAAACAAACATAAATTTAAAGATAGATGTAGGATGGTAGCCCGTATGTTTTTTTTATTTTTATTTTTTTTATTATTTTTTTTTCACTCTATTTTTTTTCTTTTTCTCTTTTTCTATTTTTTTTCATACACTTTTACTCTACCATGCTCTACAATAACATCAAAATGATAGGGATTTATAGGCACATCCCTACACTTGAGTTTTTATTACTCTAACACTAATATATGGCCCTAATTGTAAAAATCAAAACACATGGAGTACATTATTATGCAAATAAATGGAATTTTGAATTTAACGCTTCTTCCCGTCATCTCACAAAATTTAACTTTTCCCATGAGTCCAATCGCCCCAAAACCGTACAAAGGATATGACACAACTTAGCAACTTATGCAAGCAACTAGATAATTGAACTAAGGGTTTAGGGTGATAATAATAATGCACTAAAAGTGAGTGCATACAAGGTAGGCTAAGGCGATTTGGGTGTACATTTGGGGTGGGGTGTAAACAATGCTCTTCATTGATATTCCAGAAAACCGAAACATCATGAGAACCGCTAAAGAATAGGCTTTGAGGGGTTAACTAGGGGTATCGGTACTAAAAGTGAGTACAACGGGGGAATTACTCAACCGAGGTGGAAGAAGTAATTATATTACAGGTATCAAACAAGAGTTATCCTAGTGCCTCTTATCATTTAGTTCTTCCTAACTACACAAGTGTAGTCTTACTAGCGATCTCGGGATGCATCACAAAACAAGTTCTAGAATCTATTATACTACCGGTTCACACTCTAAGCATTAAAGATGAATGCTTTAATTCCTACTAATCTAAGGGCGATCCTCACATTTTGGGTGGAATTTAAGTGGTAAAGGGTTTTTGTGCTAGTCATATAACTTCCCATCCATGAGATGCTTTATTAAGACTAATGGCCCACTCCTACATGTCATGAAAAATTTTAAATTTTGTGCCAAAATTACCCTAACCGACATTTTCTCATGGTTTATTACACAAATGCAATTGGGCAAAGCAAATATTCAAGTATAAGCATAGTTTCAAAGTTCCCGTTTTATTTTCCCTCCCTACACTTAAACTGAACATTGTCCCCAATGTTCCCCGAAAGTATCAAAGTTATGATAAAGGAAGGTAATAAAAGATGAAAGAAACTAATACTCCCCTGATTAGCTCGGTAGGATCCGTGTAATATGGTGGTTACATCTTTCTTCAAGAAGAACGTTTGTGTGAAAAGCTCCTTCTCATGTTATGTATCTTCTTCTTGGTAAATTAAACCTGCACACTTGAAGAAAACCAACTAAACATTCGTAAAAATCGGCGTAATAATATATATAAGACTCTACTAAACTAGGATATAATGCCTGTGGAATGGATGTTTACAGAATTTCTGGAAAATTAAGACCTGGAAAATTCCAAAAATTATAAGTAGCTCAAGAACGAGAAAAGTAATCGCTTGTTTTGCTCCTTCCCGACGCCAGTTAAGTATCCTCGACGCCAAAGTTATCCCGACAAAACTGCTCGCATTTCTCTGAAAATTTACATCTTTAGGATCGAAAAATTTCCTCAAAATATCCATTATAACTCAATACAAGCATTTGACTCGAACAAACACACATGTATATCTTTTAATTAATTGAAATTTCATGTTTACGCTTTTGAAAACGTGTGTAATCCTCCCTACACTTATCCCTTATGTAAAATACCTTATATGTAATTAAGACGAGGTTAAAGACAAAATAAAGCATTTTACAAATTTAAACATGAGAATAAACAATCAATAAAAGATACACGACACAAACAAGCAAACAATTAAGCATGGGTTGCCTCCCACAAGCGCTTTTCTTTATTTATGAGTCTTGTAGCTAGACTCAAGTCGCCCTTACTTGACTTCATTACCTTCACCTTCTTCCTCATGACGGCCTCTATTGGGGAGTCCATGTTGTAAAGTGCCCTATGATACACCTTTCTAAGAGGTTTTCCTTCCTCGAACCGTTCTATATTCCGGCCCTAAGTTCAAGCAATCCTAAACCGAAAATCTTGGCCATAACATAATCTACTCCTTTCTCTTTATCCTCCTCATTCCTATAGTAGACTGATAGTTTAAGTTCCTTTTCATCATTGGAGAGTGATGAAAATTTTTCAATCTTAAACGGCATTTGGTAAGCTTCATCATCGGCTAATCCTTGAATCGCACTTCCTAATGAGGGATCATAAGTCAACCCGTGAGCTATGAAAGGCTTACTTACCTAGAATAACGTGACAAGCTAGGATCTATGGCCGCATTTAATGTCATCCACTATTATGAAATCCAGAGGAAACATGAAACTACCTACTATAGACGGCAATCCCTTAACTCTACCAAGAAAATTGCAACTAACCCTAGGATTAATGTCTTGCCTAGTTGGGATAGACTTCTTCATTACCCAATCATAATAGGTGCTAGTCATGATATTCATTGGGGACTTGCGGTCAATGTATGCTTTCGCCATAAAAAGGCGTCATATGCAACATGGTATGTTAAGATTCCAAGGGTTCCCAAACTTGATCCTAGGGCTTTTCCTAACGTACATGTGATAACATCAAATAGTCCTGAATATTAAGTGTCAATTTCCCCCGTTAATGCTCGTTATTTATATCATTTATATGGATTTACCCTTGTTTTCCATTGTTTTACACTTTCAAGTAAATTACGAGCATTGGAGCTAATGAGACGCTGAAATGGAAACTTTACTAAGGATTTATCACAAGATGTTTATTTTGAAGAGGTTACGTAACTCATCTCTCATATTACGCCGTAACTATTTGCGACCCCTCGGCCAAACTCATCAAGAAGTTACGGCGTAACTCCTTCCTAAGATTACGACGTAACTCCATTAGGTCAAATGAGGTTCCACGCCGCCGATACTTACCGTAACTATTGCATCATTTATGACGAACTTGGTTTATTAAGACTACGACGTAACCACTCACGGGTTACCGCAACCAGCGTGATCTAGTGCATTTACTGAGGTTAGGCGCAAATCATCTTTGGTTACGCCGCAGAATCGCACTCCTCGGCCTATAAATACCCCCAATAATTCCGATTTCTATTCATTCCATTCCACACACAATACTCGAGAACGGGAAAAAGCTCTAGTGGTGTCCGGGAAGCATAATGGAGTTGTTTCCAAGGGAGAAGTCACACCATTACGATAAGCTTTAGCGCTTATTATTTCTTTTACTTTCAATTCATGTATTTCGCACCTTTGAATATTGAATTGATGTGCATGATTAATATGAGCGGCCAAGCACCCTTTGGTGCTAGCCTAGTTATGATTCCTTAATTGTTTTGTTTATGTTTACCTTTACTTCCAGACAATTATTCTAAGTGTATGCATGCATAGTTCTTTTGTAGTCACCCTGGTTCTGTAGTTTGAATGGCTGTAGAGGCCAATTGCCTAGGATATGACCAACTGACCCTAGGTGAGCCGGATCGAGACGGAAGGGTATATGACCAACCGACGACCCTTTCTACTTGTGCAATTTGACCAACTGATCACCTATCGTTTGGATGAACTTAAGAATTGGGGTGTAGTGTCTGTTCCTAACGCCGGACACTCACTATTTAGAATCTAGCATGTAGCGGTACTTAATGACTTGGCTAGGACCGTGAACAACAGACTTATGACTCGTGCGTACCATTTCTCCGTTGGCATCTTTGGTGATAGGTTAGGGCTAATTGACCAAATGATGTCCTCTCTAATTTGACCCCACCTAAATAATTGGAAGTAATGTGAGACGTAGACATAACTTGCTAGGAGGATTGACTAGGTTAGCACCACTATTCCTCTATTGATTTCCTTTCTACAATTTAATTGCTTTATATTCTCGTGATTCTGAGTTTAATTAATTAAAACCATATAAAACCATTTATATTCTAGGCAATTAGACTAGTAATTATCCGACACACATAGTTTTGGGATCTAATTCTGCTTCTTTACCATTTACTACACTACACACGACCGGCATAACAGCCTCGCTAGTGCATTAGGTAGACCTTAGGTATAGCGAGACACTATAAATATTAAGACATGGTCGGTAAAACCTGCATCAAGTTTTTGGCCGCTGTTCGGGAGCTATATTAGGATTTCACATTAAGTCTGTTTTAATTTTCTTTTCCGATAATGTCGGTTACAAGATCGTAGCTCTAGGCCCTTTCGGGCTACCCCATTTATTGACCTAGCAATTTTGAAAAAAGAGGATCTATTCTCCGGTTCCTATTCACAACATTTTCTCATTTTATGAATCGGACTGCCTAATATCAACCGTAAGTCATCAATGAAAATGATGACCTTACGATGGAGCAAAGATTTGAACCCACCTAACGATAACTCACAACGAAGCTTCACTAAGGATTCTCCCTGCCAAAATACTCCATCCCGCATCATATTATTCGGGAGTTACATAAGCTTGAGTTCTTTGGGGACAAAGATGAGAACGCTCAAGATCACAGATGAAGTTCTTCACTTATCCTCCCTTTCGCCGTGGGTACTCCTAGTTACCTGTAACCGCAGGATTTTTCCCATGACTCTCACCGAACTAAGAGATGGTATAACAAACTTCCTAGTGAAAGTAAAGAAGCATGGGGGAAACTAAGAAAGGAGTTCGCCCAACAATTTTGCCCTCCTTCTAAAATGGCTAGGCTTCCGGGGAAAATCTATCATTCGCGGCAGATTGGTGAAGAAACGCATCAAGCGTGGGAAAGATTCAATGAGCTTCTATCGCTGTTCTACTCATGATTTAAACAAACATCGATCGTATAATGTTTTCTATTGGATTAATGCGAAATCGAGAACTCCTTTATTCACCAAGACTCATTCCTAGCATGACTCCCGATCAGCTTGGATTGTATTCGATTTCTAACATTGCTACAAGTGTCACATGGATACTGGATATGGACCAAGAGATAACTTCGATCATAAAGTAATGAAGACTATAACAAAACAAGAATAAAATTACGGAAATTTTCAAAACGGAGGTTGGAGAAGTCAAGCATGTATGATTGAAAAAAGTTAATAGTGTATTTGAGACCGATTCGAAGCAATATTGAGAAAAGATTCTCAACCACATTAAGGAATCAAGAGATAACGACGATAGATTGAAAAGATGATGAGCATTCATGGATACTGCCTCATCCATTAAAATTCACGATAGAATAAAAAAGATTAGAGGAAAGTGTCCGTTCATGTTCGTAAACTTCTCGACATTACTTCAGCGTACCGAGGAAGAAGGTTGTTAATCAGAGAAACTATCCTCAAGAACCCTTGACCTTTCGCAGAAGGTTGCCGACGGATCAAAGATGGAGAAGCAATCACTTTGGACCAAACTCTCACGGTGAACCCTCCCAATGATGCTACACAGAATTAAGTAGCATGACTATTCGCCTCAACGAAAGATGCCGTTTTGAGGAACGAGTTACCACAAAGGAAAAAGATCCGGATGTTTTACTTCCTTGCTATATCTCGAGCTCAACTTGTGTAACTGGGCCGATCTTGGAGCTAGTATTAGTAACCTCGCTCGATGTTTTTGCAGAGAGGAATGGCAACTTAAAACCGCCAAGATGAAATTGAAATGGCCGATCGATCCATGCAATCCATTAGAATTGTTGAAAATGTATTAGTGAAGATAAAGAGATTTTTTCCAGCTTGATTTTGTGATTCTTGATATCCCTAAGACAACAGAGATACGCCATTTTTGAAGACCCATGCTTGCACGCTAACACTAAGGTAGATGTCTTTGCGTAAAATGACTCTCGGAGGCTAATGGAGAGGTCGCCACATTCCCACCTAAAGAACATTTGTCCACCCCTAAAAGGTGTGTGCTATTGACCAAGTGGGGATTTTGGTGAAGCCCTGAAAAGTTTCTAGCTTGACCTCCGATCCTCGTAGAGATTGGCTCAGAAAAGATTTTGATGTTTTCGTGAATTTGAGGAAGAAGATAACTGAGGATTAAGTGTCGACCTCTGGATCATGTCGAGATGACCCATTGGCAAGACAACTCGAAGCATTCACGCAATCAAACCAACCGCAGTTTTATGAGATGGGCACAATCCATCATTAAGAATCCCTATTATCTCAAGATCTCATGAAATTGATTCATTGACTTTCACCCTTTTATCGATTACCTGATTCCCCAATATTATCTCTAAGGAATGCTACAACCATGTTATGGAAAAGGAGCTTGATTACAAAGGAAACAACTTCCTTGGGATAGCAACAAACATACGAAGTTTTGTAGGAACACACTCGCTTCTAGTCGACTTTGTGGTTTTGGAAGATGTTAGCGAATTCGTGCAGATAATGAATGGGGTAATTTTCGGAAAACCCTTTAAAGAAATGATCCTTGATGAAAAAACGGAAGGAAGGACTGTTTGGCTAAAAATTGCGATGATAAAACTATTTTCAAAATGCCAAGGATCACAAAAACTTTAAAATTGGACTAAAATGGGTTGAGTTATGCTAGACCCTCGCTGGTATTAGTGAAGAAGAAAAGCCAAAGGTTTTATCACCCCTACCAAAAGATCAAATTTTTACTTGGGGGTTTAGA
Organism: Chrysanthemum makinoi; assembly: GCA_910596185.1. Classification (NCBI taxonomy): domain Eukaryota; kingdom Viridiplantae; phylum Streptophyta; class Magnoliopsida; order Asterales; family Asteraceae; genus Chrysanthemum; species Chrysanthemum makinoi. The sequence goes on from OU343218.1 coordinate 232,412,563, forward strand.
ACTTGGAGATGGATACAAACGGATGAGAATTTGATAAACCGCTTCAACATGGAGAGATCTCAAGAATGCATAAACACTAGTAGCCCATGCTCAGTCTAACTTAAAGATCAGAAGAAAAGTGCTCTTTCTGAAGACAACCCAATTATCTCTTTCTTTTGTTTTCATTTTCAGCGGGTTTTGTGTTTTCTAACCATTTCGTGAAACAATGAAGTAATTTCACGTAGCTGTCGATTAAAGAGTTACGGCGTAATCATCTTGGTGATTACGCCGAACCAACATTTTAGCAAGAGAATTCTTGACGATTACCAACTACGGCGTAATACCATTTCGGGTTACGCCGAACCATTTCGCTTCTCAAATTATTCCAGTTTTGCAAGTTACCGCGCGAACTCTTATTGGAGTTATGCACGTAACTCTCTCTACTTAATTCTTTCATTTTAAAACACAAGAACCTTGTATTAGTTTTAAATGAACTTTGTGTGTGTTCCTGAAACCCAAACGAGACTTCACTCGTCTACACTCTGGGACACCAAGTGGTTTAGGCTTGTTACGCTAAATGCAAACCGTGATTCCTAATAAAGTGAGTTAGGTTTGTTTTTCATTTTAGAATTATGCTTGTCGGTATTGTGATTTCAGAGATTGAAGTTTGCTCATGACGCTTTTAACGAAGCACGATCCTTTTCTCGTGAGCTTCTCTTCTTTTGGAGCAAAATTCAGTGAAGTTCTCGCCTAATTCTACCTTTCTCTACACCTTTATTTTAATGCCTAGTACAAAAGGGACTTTGTACAATTCATGGGGGCGGAGTAGAATTATCTCGTGAACTTTATTTCGGCCTCAGCTTTTTAGTTTATTTTAAAAAATTATGCCATTTTTAAAATTTTGACATGTTTTTCCTAACCTAACTAGATTAGACCTTACCGAAAGCATATACAACCCTTTGATATTACATGGTGAGATTAGCCTTATCCGCTTCCAATATTTTACCCCAAATCCACCAAATTATGAGTGTGCCGTAGCTTGTAAACTTTAGAACTTGGCATTTGCATCATTTCGAGACCATAGACGAGGTATGTTGAGTTAGCTCAATGTATTTGGACTTTTCAGCTTAAGGCAGATATAGAATGTCACCAAACAAATTACCATTGTGAGTCTATCGACATTACCCCCTAGTTTTTCTTGCACCCCCATGTGAAACCCTTTTTGCACTCCCTTTAGTGCAAGATACCCCTAGATACACCCCTTCGAACCATTCCTTTCATTTTTTCAACCCAATATATTATTTCGTTACACCCTTACACCTTAGCCTACCCTGTCTTTATTTGTAATTGGGAAGTCATCATTTGCCTAAGTTCAAGGTTCGAGTGGAAAGTTTCAAAATCACGCCATCGACAACAATTATGAAGATCATTGAAGACCCCCAATTCCCATTGTTCATCTCAATTGGGATGTTATGTTATCGCTATGAAAAAAAATTGATTCAATTTTGTAAAGTGCAATGTTATAAGCACTATAGTATGAGCTTTATTGTTTAGTATCGAGAGGCCACCCTGGTCATATTTGAAGATTAGAGTTGAGTAATACTCAACCAAGAAGAAAGGTAGTGTGCCCATCACGACGCCCCTCTAATGACACATCTATCTTGCATTTCATGATCCGGTCGACTTCTAAACTTGAACTTTGGGCGGACGGTAAGTGGTGATGACTTAGTTATAGATATAGACTACCCGCTTGTTTTTCATTTTACACCAACTATATATCCCATGTCTTATCCTACCCTTTAGTCATGAAGCATGTCTAGGTGATGCAATGAGCAATCTTTGGTGTCTTGGCCATGGATTTGGTCATGTATCATTGATTTTGTCCACTTCGCCGCGGATTATTAGTAATGACGAGTCACCCCTTAACCTTTGTCGGTTCACCCATATTGCCTTCAGAACCTTTAGCCCTTAACTCCAGTGGTGGAGATTTGTGTAACCGCCAAGCTTATTATAGAATACATGCTATGACTGTGCGATTGAGTGATCACCCCAAAATTGACACTTAGAATAGTTTAGAGATTTGAGTGTTTGTTCCCCTTCATGAGGTGTTCGGGCTTTGTTTTATTCTAGCATGGGATTTGTAAACTCATATTTTCCGTGTTTTGGAAGATATCTTTTAGGAATCTATTAATAGGTCTACTTGAGGGCAAGTAGAGTTCAAGTGGGGGATATTGATAACATCAAATAGTCTCGAATATTAAGTGTCAATTTTCCATTAATGCTCGTTATTTATATCATTTATATGGATTTACGCTTGCTTTCCATTGTTTTACACTTTCGTGCAAATTACGAGCATATGGAGCTAATGAGACTTAAAATGGAAACTTTACTAAGGATTTATCAAAGTATGCTTATTTTGAAGAGGTTACGGCGCAACTGCTCTCCATTTACGCCAACTATTGCGCACCCTGCCAAACCATGAATCGGAGGTTACGGCGAACCCTTCCTAAGATTACGACGCAACTCCATTAGGTCAAATGAGGTTCCACGTAAATGATACTTCACGCCGTAATTACCGCATCATTTATGACGAACTTGGTTTATTGAAGACTACGACGCAACCACTTCATGGCATTTACAACCAGTATCAGTGCATTTATTTGAGTAAGTTACGGCGAACTCATCTTTTGGTTACGCCGCAACTCGCACTGCCTATAAATACCCCCACGAATTCCAGCATTTCTAATCATCCCATTCCACACACAATACTCCGAGAACGTGAGAAAAGCTCTAGTGGAGGTCTAGGGAAGCATACCTGAGTTGTTTCCAAGGGAGAAGTCACACCATTACGATAAGCTTTACGCTATTATTTATTTTACTTTCAATTCATGCATTTCGTACCTTTGAATATTGAATTGATGTGCATGATTAATATGAGCGGCTAAGCACCCTTTGGTGCAGCCTAGCATGATTCCCTTAATTGTTGTGTTTATGTTTACCTTTACTCGCATACAATTATTTTAAGTGTATGCATGCATATTTCTTGGTAGTCACCCCGGTTCGGTAGTTTTGAATGGCGTAGAGGCCAATTGCCTAGAGATATGACCAATCGACCCTAGGTGAGCGGACTGAGACTGAAGTGGTAAGATATGACCAACCGACGCACTTTCTACTTCAGGCGACGACCAACCGATCACCTATCATTTGGATGAACTTAAGAATTGGGGGTGTAGTGTCTAAGTTCCTAACGCTCGGGCACTCACTATTTAGAATCTAGCATGTAGCGGTACTTAATGACTTGGCTTAGTAGACCGTGAACAACAAATGGACTTATGACGGCATACCGATTCCCTGTGGTATCTTTGGTGATAGGTTAGGCTTAATTGACCAAATGTTGTCCTCTCGAATTTGACCCCACCAAATAATTGGAAGTAAGTAGACGAGACATAACTAGTTAGAGGATTGACTAGGTTAGCAACCACTATTCCTCTATTGATTTCCTTTTCACCATTAATTGCTTTTATATCAGATTCGTAGTTTAATTAATTAAAACCATATAAAACCATTTATATTCTATGACAATTAGACTTAGTAATTATCCGACACACATAGCTCTTGGGCCGACTTCTGCTTTTACCTACTACCACACTACACATGACCGGTACACCGCCTCGTAAGTGCATTGTAGACCTTAGGTATAGCGAGACACTATAAATAAGACTGGTCAAGAAAACTCGATCAACATGCACGGCTCCCGACTAAATGTGGGTGGCGAGAGAGCTCTTCTTCCAGGAAACTTATTGAAATAGTCATTTCTACTTCACCTTTCCTCGGTTGTTTCATCCTTAGGAGTTTCACTAACTCAAATACCGCTTCTTGGTTCGCCTCATTTGTTCTATGGGCTTCACTAAGGTAATGGTATTGACGAATTGAACATGCTTAGCTAACTTACTTGGGTCCTTAATCTCTACACCGTGAGCTTCGGGAATTAAGATAACATTAACCTTCTTGTCACTATTGTCACTTTCATGAGGTTATCTATCTTCCTATCCATATCGGCTTGTTGTTGGTTAAAACATTCTGAGAGCTTAGCTATTTGAGCTTGGGATGCTAATTATGTTTTGCAACATCCCTTCTATGTTTTGTTGGGTAGGGCTATGAGATGGGGGCCAAGAGAAATCATTAGATGTGAATTCTTTGGTTTGTCCCCAATAGAATTCGGGTTTGCCCTTCCACGATTCTCGCGCCATTGAAAGTCCTAGGTCCCGTGTTGTAGGAATCTTCCTCCCGCTCCATTGGTAACGAGGATGCTTAGTCAACGGAAGCTTGTTCGGGAATCTCGCAAGCATGAGTGTTATGAGAATCACTACATGGCTCACATAAGGAAGAAACTTTGTTCACATGGCGTGAAGACTTAGGATTATTGTAGGAGCTCATTAGGAATTTGACTTGATCTTCAAGTTCGAGCATCCTACTGGGCCTAAGATTGTGAGCTGTGGGAGGCAAGGAGATTGCCTTTACGGTTTTGGGCAACTCACGGGGTCATTCCAACTTTCTTTGTCATAGAGAGCAAGGTCCTATTATGCCCCACGCATTCTTCCGCGTGAGATCACTAAGTTTTCCACCAGCCGCTTGGTCAATGGATCGCTTGGTGGGGAAGTTGACATGATCATAGAAGAGTTGAACTTGGAGCCAAAGATCAATGCCGTGATGAGGGACTTTATGGAGTAAGTCCTTGAATCGAGTCCATGCCTCATAGAGAGATTCACCTTGACGTTGTTGGAACATCAAGATTTCATTCCTAAGCTTAGTGGTTCTCCCTGGGGAAAATTGAGCAAGGAAGCAGAGGTGAGATCATCCCAATTTGAGATGGAGCCGCGGAAGTCTCAAGCGCATTACTAGCTTGGTCCCGTAGAGAGAATTGGAAGAGACGCAGACGCGTGGTCTCCGGAGTAGTAGCATCGAGGTCATGGAATCGACAATTTTGAAATCCTTAAGATATCGATTAGGATCTTCTAACGAAGTCCATAGAATGCACATCCGCTTTGCACCAACCGGATGGTGGATCGCAGTAATGAGTTTGGGCTTGGACGAGAAGCTCAATGGTGTTCCTATAGCCTAGGTGGCTTGGTCTCGAGTATTCACCAAGAGAACGGGCTCTTGGCGGGTCATTTGGTGGTAGGTTGATGAATGGTGGTTGGTTATCACCTTCCATGATGAAAAGTGATGGGGTTACTAACAAAGGTCACAAAGAAGGTGGATAGACTATGAGGAAGCTAAAAATTGGGAAAAAAGCTTACTTGATAGGAATCAAGCAAGGAAACCTAAACGAGGTGGACTCCTAACTAGCTACACGCGTCGTTCGAGGTCAAAGGAACTTCCTTTTCGTCGAGCAAGTTTTTCAACACCCTAGGCAGTGAACCTAATCGTTGTAGTGTAGTATTAGGGTAAGCCACGGGAATTGATATCGTTCTCTAGGGGAATAGGAATGCTAGTGATAAGTTACTACGCTAAGGTTGGGGTTGAGGAAGATTATTTTTTATCTTTTTATGTTTTTTTAGAAAATGGAAAGGTACGAATCTCGGGGTTTGGATTTGGGGGGTTGGTATTTCTACCGATTACTTCTACTTGTCTAATTATCTAAACTAAGGTGTATGTAGTCTATTTATAATTATTGTGAGCTCGTATGATGATTTAAAGATGTGTTTACTTAGGTTTTATTACTCCTTAATTATCTTCTATTGATGGTTGAATTGTCACGTCCTTATTTTTAATCGCATTGTGTGTCTAAGGTCGTAAGGTATGCGTTTATCCCTAACTCTTTGAAACTACCAAAGGTTATTGCCTACAAAATCTCTAGGATTTATAAACTTAACGCTAAGGTACTCTTCGGATGGTTTAGCCTACAATGACTCTAGGTACTATAAGCTAAGGTTCACAAAGATTAATCAAGAATTAACTACACAACGGATGACCTATCGCAATACTAGATTATTAACAATTAGGATAAGAGACAACCAATCAATATTCAATAATTAAGTTTCATATTCCCTAAGCAAACACACAAGTAAATTAGCCAGACATGGGAAACATGCAAGCATACACACAAGTAATTGAAGACATAATTAAATTAATGAAGTAAAACACTTATCTTGATGTAAGATAGGGTATGGAACCTTAAAATATTGTACAAGACAGCCTTGGTTCGGTTTAGGTTTTTACTCCAATAGACTACACACTGAAAACTAAAAAACTCGGATTCTATATATAAGATTACAAATGCGACGGCTTCACCCTTTGATTTGTGACGCCATTGGTCGCCGTCATTAGGGTTTCGTCTTGGCCACGTTAGGCTTGCGAAGGCGTCACCTTATGCTTGTGACGCCGCCCCTTCGCCTCGACGTCGTCTGATCAAATCTAGGTCGCCCGAGTTGCGACGACCTACTCTTTAAAACCTAAGCTGTCACTTGTAAATAAGCAATTTGGCTACTGAGCCGTCCAAAAGATGTCCGACTGGCGTCACTATTTTGTGCTTGACGTCGTCCCCTTCAGTTCCAGCAGTCTGAGTGTCTCGATTCTTGACTTTGGCCATTTTCTTCGTATATTCGCGCCTTTTCGTCCGAATAAGTGTCATTCTAGCATTTTGCCTTCAAGATACCTTAAAAGTGAAAATTAACGATATTAAGTAATAACGGATACAAAAGTGATCAAATAAGGGCTTAAACGACCCCTCAAAAAGGTACATTTTAAAACCTTATCACTCTCTAGTTATCTCCTATTGATGGTTGAATTGTCACGTCCTTATTCTTAACGCGTTGTGTTTTCTAAGGTCGTAGGATATGCGTTTATCCCTAACTTTTTGAAGCTACCTAAGGTTAATGACTACGAAATCTCTAGGATTCATAAACTTAACACTAAGGTTATCTTTAGATATTTAGCCTACAATTCCACTAGTAACTATAAGCTAAGGTTCAACAAAGATTAATCAAGCATTAAAAACACAACGGATGACCTATCGCAATACTAGGTCAATCACAATTAAGATAAGAGACAACCAATCAATATTCAATACCTAGGTTTTATAGATCTAAGCAAACACACAAGTAAATTAGCCGGAGATGGAAAACATGCAAGCATACACACAATCAATTAAAGACATGATTGAATTAATGAAGTAAATCACTTATCTTGTTGTAAAATAGGGTATGGAACCCTAAGATACTGCCCAAGACAACTTTGGTTCGGTTTAGGTTTTACTCCACAAAACTACCACTCCAAAATACTAAAAATTCGAATTCTATATATAGAGTTACAATATGCGACGGCGTCACTCTTTAATTGTGACGCCGTCGGGTCGCCATAATTAGGGTTTCGTCTTGTACGTTAACTCTCAAGGACGGCGTCACCTTATGCTTGTGACGCCGCGGCTTTCAACCTCTGACGCCGTCGGGATCCAAATCTAGGTCGTCGGAGTTGCGACGCCCTACTCTTTTAAACCTGATGCCGTCACTTGTAAAATAACAATTTGCTCTCTGATTCGTCTCAAGATGTGTCGCAACGGCGTCGCAAATAAGTAGTGACGCCGTCCCCTTCAATTCCAGCAGCTTGAGTGTCTCGATTCTTGACTTTGGCCATTTTCTCTGTATATTCGTGCCTTTTCGTCCGAATAAGTGTCATTCCAGCAATTTGCCTTCAAGAGACCTAAAAAGTGAAAAGGAACGAAATTAGGTAGTAACGGATTCAAAAGTGATCAATTAAGGGCTTAAATGACCCCTCAAAAGTGTACCTTTTAAATCCTTATCATACATATTTCAGGCTAAACGTATCCCGCTTGATTAAAACTACTAATAAACACCACCCGGCCTTAAGATATACCTTAAACTATACTCTTATTATCAGTTGACTTGGTAAACCACAATGGCTAATACATTTGACTTTCAGATAAACAGTCTACTCCTATTATGTATGTAACTTTGCAACCAAAACCATATATTTTGAAATGGTAAATATCGGTCAATGTCATGCAACATTATAACTATATATGTGGTTTAATATATTTGGTTATTTCCATAACTTAACAGAACTATCATGGCTCGAAGAGGCAACCATTCCAGTAACAGGTGACTGAGCAAAAGCAACAATTATATCATCATGAGATGGAACCGTCATGCTCTTGTATATACTCAGTTGCTGAGGAACCTATGGAAACGTGCCCCGAACCTATGGAAATGCGCCCCGAAATGAAAAAAAATTTGCTTAGAGCCTGTATTGGGTTAACTGAGGTAAGCCCATGTTTTCTGGCCCATGTTAACATATACCTATTTTGCAACTTTGAGTTTCTCAAAAGTTCCAGATGAACTTCAACGCCTCTTGCCGCTTACCTCGATAATCTTCCATCTCATTCGTATCGTTCACTTTTGTGCTAGATTCGTTTGATTTCAGAAAGCAAAAACTTAGTGTTTCAAAGGGAACCCTTAATTTTTTTGGCGTCGTTGGGTGCCCCATCAAGTAAACCTGAGTTTTTGAGCTGGATTTTCTGAGACCGGGATGCATGTATATGGTTACAGACTGTGATGATTCTTATAGTCTGCTAAATAAAACGGGTTAGTAAAGATTTGGATATAACATGGCGGGGCAATCACCGGACGGTGTAATATTAGTTATTACTATGCAACCTGGTGTGTTTGCAGCCATGTCCGTGTTCAAATGTTTATGTCACCCGATTCTCGATTATAGATCTGAGCCTAATTATTAATATATATACATTTGGTGAGGAACCAATGGAAACGCGAAATTAAATAAAATGTTGCTTCGAGCCTGTATTGGGTAAGCCCATGTTTTGCCTGTTTGTGTTATCATTAACCCAAATAAAAGTCTGCTCAATAAAATTAATCCTTACCCGTTCATAAACTTCGCCGACCTCCCTCCCTTTGTATCTGGAAAATTCTCAGCATCCGAAATTGAAGGTATGGGTCATATGCCAAATTTTGTATATGTTAAATTGGAGTTTTTAGTAGTTTTATATGGATTATGAGATCATCTTTTTGGTACCTGTTTGGGATTGTGATTGCAAAGTGTTTATCTAATTAGTATGTTTTTGAAGTGCATATAGTTAAGTTTCGAGTGTTAGGATGAACGGCATCCAGTTGTGATTATTTGATGAATTTTTGTATAGTTTAGGTCAAATAATCAGTTCTAAAGTAGCTTCTATGGTGAACGAGTTCGTTGTAGTATAACGATTAGTGTGATGTCAAGAATTAACAATTTAGTTGCAATAGTGTGGGTTGAAGTTAAGGGTAGATTGGTAGTTTCGTTTTGTGCATCTGAAAATTTTGATTATTTTGAAGCACCTCTGGATGCCTGCTAGGATAAATTTGGATTTATTTTACAAACTCTTTTTCGTGATAATAATTGAACTTACATAAATTAGAGTAGCTGATTGTAGTCCTTCTCTTACTTCTGATATGCTAAATTGATAACGCTACACGCGTCGTTCGGGGTCAAAGGAACTTCCTTTTCGTCGAGCAAGTTTTTCAACACCCTAGGCAGTGAACCTAATCGTTGTAGTGTAGTATTGGGGTAAGCCACGGGAATTGATATCGTTCTCTATGGGAATAGGAATGATAGTGAGAAGTTACTACGCTAAAGTTGGGGTTGAGGGAGATTATTTTTTATCTTTTTTTATGTTTTTTTAGGAAATGGAAAGGTACGAATCTCGGGGTTTGAATTTGGGGAGTTGGTATTTCTACCGATTACTTCTACTTATCTAATTATCTAAACTAAGGTGAGGGTATTCTATGTATATTGTTGTGTGCTCGTATGATGATTAAAAATGTATTTGCTTAGGCTTTATTACTCCCTAGTTATATCCTATTGATGGTTGAATTGTCACGTCCTTATTCTTAATCGCGTTGTGTTTCTAAGGTCGTAGGGTATGCGTTTATCCCTAACTCTTTGAAGCTACCAAAGGTTAATGACTACAAAATCTCTAGGATTTATAAACTTTAACTCTAAGGTATTCTTTGGATGTATAGCCTACAATTACTCTAGGTGATTATAAACTAAGGTTCAACAAAGATTAATCAAGCATTATTAGCACAACGAATGACCTATCGCAATACTAGGTCAATCACAATTAAGATAAGAGACAACCAATCAATATTCAATAACTAAGTTTCATATTACCTAAGCAAACACACAAATAAATTAGCCGGACATGGGGAACATGCAAGCATACACACAATCAAAGGAAGACATAATTAAATTAATGAAGTAAAACACTTATCTTGATGTAAGATAGGGTATGGAACCCTAAAATACTGTACAAGACAAAATTGGTTCGGTTTAGGTTTTTCCAAAAGACATTGAAAACTAAAAATTCGGATTCTATATATAAGATTACAAATTGACGTCACCTTTAATTTGTGACGCCGTCGGGTCGCCGTTATTAGGGTTTCGTCTTGGCCACATTAGCATTGTGACGGCATCACCTTATTCTTGTGACGCCATCCCCTTCAGTCTCTGACGTCGTCTCGATCAAATCTAGGCCGTCTGAGCTGCGACGCCCTACTCTTTTAAAACCTAAAGCCGTCACTTGTAAATGAGCAATTTGGCTACTGAGTCGTCACAAAATTTGTCTGACGGCGTCTCTAGTAGTACCTGACGCTGTCACTTGTAGAACCTGACACCGTCCCCTTTAGTTCCAGCAGCCTGAGTGTCTCGATTCTTGACTTTGGCCATTTTTTCGTATATTCGCGCTTTTTCGTCCGAATAAGTGTCATTCCAGCAATTTGCCTTCAAGATACCTAAAAAGTGAAAAGGAACGATATTAAGTAATAATGGATACAAAAGTGATCAAATAAGGGCTTAAACGAACCCTCAAAAAGGTACATTTTAAAACCTTATCAAATATCCCTACACTTGGTATTTGCTTGTCCTCAAGCAAATGTGCTTTTAGCCAATTGATTTATAAGTTATGGGTCATGAAGCATTAGTTTACAACCATCCACAACACATATAAGCCCCGCAAAAGTCATAACAAGCACGGAAATTACATACTAGCACCTCACATGGGGTGTTTAGATACTCACATCTCTCGGGTGTATATGAAATATAACAAGTAGGAAATGGAAGATAAACACTCATTAACCGGTCCTAGTACATAGATTACCATAGGCTTGAGAATAGATCAAACCTCCATCGCTTTGGCGTAAGCACCTAGAAAAGACTATCCAAGAGGTCTTTTAAAGGTTTGTAATGATAGGCTTACGGTAGGGAAACAAAGGGTTTGGTTGGATAGGCGATTTAGTGGTGGCAAGTCAAAAATCTTTATGTCACAAGCATGCGAAGAATGGCGTTGCTAAGCCAAGACTCGACACTCTAAACTCTAGATAACTGAAACAAACAAACATAAATTTAAAGATAGATGTAGGATGGTAGCCCGTATGTTTTTTTTTTTTTTTTTCGATTTTTTTCCATACACTTTTACTCTACCATCCTCTATGATAACATCAAAATGATAGGGATTTAAAGGAACCTCCCTACACTTGAGTTTTTATTACTCTAACACTAATTTGACCCGAATTGAAAAGATCAAAACACTTGGATTACATTATTATGCAAATAAAGGGAATTTAAATTTAACGTTCCCTTCCCGTCATTTCATAAAATTTAACTTTTCCCATGAGTCCCAATCGTCCCAAAACTGTGTACAAAGGATATGACTCGACTTAGCAACTTATGCAAGCAACAAGATAATTGAACTAATGGTTTAGTGTGATAACAATAATGCACTAAAAGTTAGTGCATACAAGAGCTAAAGGCGATTTGGGTGTACATTTGGGGGTGGATTGTAAACAATGCTCTTCATTGATATTCGGAAAACCGAAACATCACGAGAACCGCGAAAAGGATAGGCTCTGAAGGGTTAACTAGGGTATCGTGTACTAAAGATGAGTACAACGCAAGGGTGTGGGGGAATTACTCAACCGATGTGGAAGAAGTAATTATATTACGGGTATCAAACAAGGGTTATCCTAATGCCTCTTATCATTTAGTTATTCTTAACTACCGAAGTGTAGTCTTACTAGCGATCTCGGGATGCATCACAAAACAAGTTCTAGAATCTATTATACTACCGGTTCACACTCTAAGCATTAAAGATGAATGTTTTAATTCCTACAAATCTAAGGGCGATCCTCACATTTTGGGTGGAATTTAAGTGGTAAAGGGTTTTTGTGTTGATCTTATAATTTCCTATCCATGAGACGCTTTATTAAGACTAATGGCCCGCTCCTACATGTCATGAAAAATTTTAAATTTGGTTTATTACACAAATGCAATTGGACAAAGCAAATAATCAAGGATAAGCATAGTTTCAAAGTTCCCGTTTTATTTTCCCTCCCTACACTTAAACTGAACATTATCCCCAATGTTCCCCGAAAGTATCAAAGTTATGATAATAGAAGGTTATAAAAGACGAAAGAAACTAATACTCCCCTGATTAGCTCGGTAGGATCCGTGTAAAGTGGTGGTTACATCTTTCTTCAAGAAGAATGTTTGCGTGAAAAGCTCCTTCTCATCTTATGTATCTTCTTCTTGGTAAATTAAACCTGCACACTTTGAAGAAAACAAACGAAACCTTCGCGTAAAATCGGCGGTAACAATATATATAGGACTCTACTAAACTAGGATATAATACTTGTGGCATGGATGTTTAAAGATTTTCTGGAAAATCAAAACCTGGAAAATTCCAAAAATTTATAAGTAGCTCAGAAAACGAGAAAAAGTAATCAGTTGTTTCTACTGCTTCCTCGACCGTCAGTTGCGATCTGACGCCGTCAGTTATCGTGACTTGTAAACCGGTCATGCGATTTTCTGGAAAAAATTCTGTAAAATTTTTATCTTTAGAATCTAGAAAAATTTCCTGCAAAACATCCATTATGACTTAATACAAGCATTCGACTCGAACAAACACACATGTGTATCTTTTAATTAATTGAAATTCTCATGTTTACGTTTCTTTTGAAAACGTGTGTAATCCTCCCTACACTTATCCCTTATGTAAAATACCTTTATATGTAATTAAGATGAGGTTAAAGACAAAATAAAGCATTTTTACAAATTTAAACATGAGAATAAACAATAAATAAAAGGTACACAACACAAACAAGCAAACAATTAAGCATGGGTTGCCTCCCACGAAGCGCTTTTCTTTATTTATGAGTCTTGTAGCTAGCTCGAAGTCGTGCCCCTACGTTACTTCATTACCGTCACCTTCATTGTCATGACGGTCTCTATTGGGGAATTCCATATTGTAAAAGTGCCATATTATGCACCTTTCTAAAAGGTCGTCCTCTCCCCACTCGGTTCTATATTCTGGTCCTAAGTTCAAGCAATCCTTATAGAAACCGAAAATCTTGGCCATAACATAATCTACTCTCTTCTCCTTATCCTCCTCATTCCTATAGTAGACCGATAGTTTAAGTTCCTTTTCATCATTAGAGAGTGATGAAAACTTCTCAATCTTAAACGGCATTTGGTAAGCTACATCATCGGTCTCATCCTTGAATCGTACTATTCCTAATGAGGGATCATAAGTCATCCCGGTGCTTTCTATAAAAGGCTTCCCTAGAATAACGTGGGATAAGCTAGGATCTATGGCCGTACTAATGTCATCCACTATTATGAAATCCGTAGGAAACGTGAAACTACCTACATACACAGGCAATCCCTTAACTATACCAAGAAAATTGCAACTAACCCTAGGATTATCGGGATCTTGCCTAGTTAGGATAGGCTTTTTCATTACCCAATTATAGTAGGTGCTAGTCATTATGTTTATTGGGGACTTGCGGTCAATGTAGGCCTTTGCCACGAAAAGGTGTCCTATGCAACATGGTATGTTAAGATTACAAGGGTTCCCAAACTTGATCCTAGGGCTTCTCCTAACATACATGTGACGAAGGTCACGCACTAAGTGAGGGTGGCGAGATAGTTCTTCTTCATGGAAACTTATTGAAATATTCATTGTCTACTTCATCTACTTCCTCGGTTGTTTCATTCCTAGGTGTTTCACTGACCTCAAGTATCGTTTCATGGTTCGCTTCGTCATTTGTTCTATTAGGTTTCACTAAGGTGATGGTATTGACGAATTGAACGTGCTTAGCTAGCTTACTTGGGTCCTTAATCTCTACACCGGAAGTTTCAGGAGTTGAGATAGCATTAACCTTCCTATCACTATTGGTCATGGCTTTCAAGAGGTTATCTATCTTCCTATCCATCTCGGCTTGTTGTTGGTTAAAACGGTCCGAGAGCTTAGCTATTTGAGCTTCTTGGGATGCGACTAGGTGTTGCAACATCCCCTCAATGTTTTGTTGGTTAGGGCCTGATAAGGTTTTAAAATGTACCTTTTTGAGGGGTCGTTTAAGCCCTTATTTGATCACTTTTGTATCCGTTATTACTTAATATCGTTCCTTTTCACTTTTTAGGTCTCTTGAAGGCAAATTGCTAGAATGGCACTTATTGGAACGAAAAGGCGTGAATATACAAAGAAAATGGCCAAAGTCAAGAATCGAGACACTCAAGCTGCTGAAATACAAGGGGACGGCGCGGTGTTAAAGCGGCGCGAGCACTTCGTGATCTCGAAGAGGCCAAATTGCTTATTTTCAAGTGACGTGTCGCTTTAAAAGAGTAGGCCGTCGCAACTTTCGAGACGCGCTTCTAGATTTGATCCAGACGGCGCCGAGATCGAAGGGACGGCCACAAGCATAAGGTGACGCCGTCGCAAGACTAACGTGGCCAAGACGAAACCCTAATGGCGAGACTGCATCCTGCCACAAATCATAAGGTGACCGCCGTCGCATTGTAATCTTATATATAGAATCTGAATTTTTCAGATTTAGTGTGTAGTCTTTTGGAGTAAAAACCTAAACCGAACCAAGGCTGTCTTGTACAGTATTTTAGGGTTCCAAACCCTATCTTACCACATGATAAGTGTTTTATTTCATTAATTCAATTATGTCTTCAATTATTTGTGTGTATGCTTGCATGTTCTCCATGTCCGGCTAATTTACTTGTGTGTTTGCTTAGGGAATATGAAACGTAATAATTGAATATTGATTGGTTGTCTCTTATCTTAATTGTTAATGATCTAGTAATGCGATAGGTCATTCGTTGTGTAGTTAATGCTTGATTAAATCTTTGTGAACCTTAGACTATAACACCTAGAGTAGTTGTAGGCTAAACCATCCAAAGAGTACCTTAGAGTTAGAGTTTATAATTCCTAGAGATTTTGTAGACGAGACCCTTTGGTAGTTTCAAAGAGTTAGGGACAAACGCATACCCTACGACTTTAGACACACAACGCGATTAAGAATAAGGACGTGACAATTCAACCATCAATAGGAGATAATTAAGGAGTAATAAAACCTAAGTGAACACATCTTTAAACCATCATACGAGCACACAATAATTAGACATAGACTACCCTCACCTTAGACTAGATAATTAGATAAGTAGAGTAATCGGTAGAAATACCAACCCCCAAATCCAAACCCCGAGATTCGTACCTTTCCTTTCCTAAAAAAATATAAAAAGATAAAAAATAATCTTCCTCAACCCCAACCTTAGCGTAGTAACTTCTCACTAGCATTCCTATTCCCTTAGAGAACGATATCAATACCGTGGCTTACCCTAATACTACACTACAACGATTAGGTTCATTGCCTAGGGTGTTATAAAACTTGCTCGAAGAAAAGGAAGTTCCTTTGACCCGAACGACGCGTGTAGCGTTATCAAGTTTTTTTCTTGTGGGAATAGTTATTGTTTTAGGCTTGATTTATATCTCGTTTCAGTCTACTCACAAGATTCCTATCAAGTGAGATTTTTTCTTTTTATTAGCTTCCTTGTAGTCTATCCCCCTTCTTTGTGTTTGTGTTCAGTAAAACCCTTTCATTTGTCGCTATGGCAAGTGAAGTTGCATTTGAATCATTAACAAATGAGGAACAATTGAATTCGCAGATTGGTTTGGTTTTTATTGTTCTAATGAATTTGTGAGTGAACTTAGAGATATCCAGGAGGCGGATGTAGGTTGGATGGATTTGATAAATTTTGTGTTTGTGTGGCTTCTATTCAACAATCGTTGTCAGGATCAACTCCTTTTAGTGAGACCATCACGGAGAATTTAGAAAAGCCTCCTATGCATAAACCATCAATTGAATGATCTTAGGCACCATGATAAAAGACTAGTTTTTAAGAACATGGAACCTAAACCGAACAAGATTGTGAGATGGTTATAGTTGAACGCCTAGTTGTATCGTGGGATAGATTTCAAAGCATATGACGTGAGAATCCTTTAGAAAATAGAACATAGTGATAAAATTTTTGAGAATAATTCTTATGAATCGGACCAAGAATTTGAAATGGCTAAAGAAGGATTTGAGATGCTTAGGAGTGTATTTGGGTCAGATCATACTAAAACACATGATGAACATTTAGGAGGTCTAGATATAATAGAGAATGAGGTGGAAACTCCAAGCCCACAAGCTCTACCATCACTTGAAGAACACGCATCGTCTATAACTTACCCAGAAGAAGTAGAAGAGACTATAGGAACCCCGATTGATATAGAACCTTTGGACCAAGCGCCACTAGAGAATGTAGGTTTAGATGCTTGTTGTCATGACCTCTCTCTTAGTCTAGGGAAGTTCCTAATTTTGATAAACGGAGCCTCAACCAAAACCTTACCCAATTTTCCGTCTTTAGATGTGAATCTTGAATTGAATTAGGCGATCCACCCATCAAAATAAATGATCCAGGTAGTTGCTTGATAAAGGTGGTAGACTCTAAGCCATGTAGAGTGGAAGCTAATATAGGAGTAACCCATGACCTTACACACTTATATCACCCATTCATGGTTGATAACAAGAAACACTATGGGTTTAAACAGGGTTTATTAGGTCAAGATGGATCCTTAACTAAGAATCTTTTGAAGTTGATAGAAGATGATCCATTTTTAGAAGAGATTTGATTCACCCGCTACACCAATAGACTTATATAAGGTTATAATGAATGGAGCACACTCCTTTGAGCATATAAATCACCCATCACCCTCTCCTCACATAGCAAATTTCCACCCTAAGGGTGTGTATCGCTACTATCACCCACACTTAAACTTAAGTGTAGGGAAAACCTCCTCTTTATCCGTTAAATAAGGGTAGAGTCAAGCTCGTGACTCGAACAAAAACAAACGCTTCTTGGGAGGCAACCCATGTGTATTTTTTCATTTTTATTGTATTATTGTATATCTTTTATTGAGTGTTTATTCTCATGTTTGAATTTGTAAAAATGCTTTATTTTGTCTTTAACCGTCTTAATTACATATAAAGGTATTTTACATAAGGGATAAGTGTAGGGAGGATTACACACGTTTTCAAAGAACGTGAACATGAGAATTACAATTAATTAAAAGATATATATGTGTGTTTGTTTGAGTCAAATGCTTGTATCGAGTCATAATGGATGTTTTAGAATTTTCCGATTCTAAAGATGTAAATTTTCCAGAATTTTTTCGAGAAAATCGTGACCGTTTTTGTCGGGATAACTGACGTGTCAGGATCGCAACCCGGCGAGAAGGAGTAAAAACAACAAATTACTTTTTTCTCGTTTTCTGAGCTACTTATAAATTTTGGAATTTTCGGTCTTAATTTTCGAAATGCATAAACATCCATTCCACAAGCATTATATCCTAGTTTAGTAGAGTCATATATATATTATTACCGCATTTTCGCGAAGGTTTCGTTTGTTTTTTTCAAGTGTGCAGGTTTAATTTATCAAGAAGAAGATACATAAGATTGGAAGGAGCTTTTCACGCATACATTCTTCTTGAAAAGGATTTAACCACCACTTTACACGGATCCTAAAGCTATCGGGGAGTATTAGTTTCTTTCGTTTTTAATTACCTTCTATTATCATAACTTTGATACTTTCGGGAACATTGGGGACAATGTTCAGTTTAAGTGTAGGGAGGAAAATAAAATGGGAACTTTGAAACTATGCTTATCCTTGATTATTTGCTTTGTCAATTGTATTTGTGTAATAAACCATGAGAAAATGTCGGTTAGGGTAATTTTGGCACCAAATTTAAAATTTTTCATGACATATGGAGGTGGGCCATTAGTCTTAACAAAAGCGTCTCACGGATAGGAAGTTGCATGACTAGCAAAAAAACCCTTTACCACCTAAATTCCACCCAAAATGTGAGGATCACCCTTAGATTAGTAGGAATTAAAGCATTCATCTTTAATGCTTAGTGTGAACAGGTAGTATATTAGATTCTAAAACTTGTTTTGTGATGCATCCCGAGATCGCTAGTAAGACTACACTTGTGTAGTTAGGAATAACTAAATGATAAGAGGCATTAGGATAACCCTTGTTTGATACCGTAATATAATTACTTCTTCCACATCGGTTGAGTAATTCCCCACACCTTTGCGTTGTACTCATCTTTAGTACACGATACCCCTAGTTAACCCTCTCAGAGCCTATCCTTTTCGCGGTTCTCATGATGTTTTGGTTTTCCGGAATATCAATGAAGAGCATTGTTTACACCCCACCCCAAATGTACACCCAAATCGCCTTAGCCTACCTTGTATGCACTCACTTTTAGTGCATTATTGTTATCACCCTAAAACCCTTAGTTCAATTATCTAGTTGCTTGCATGAGTTGCTAAGTCGAGTCATATCCTTTGTATCTGAGTTTGGGACGATTGGGACTCATGGGAAAAGTTAAAGTTTATGAAATGACTAGAAGGGAACGTTAAATTCCCTTATTTGCGTAATAACGTACCCCAAGTGTTTTGATCTTTTCAATTCGGGTCAAATTAGTTTGAGAGTAATAAAAACTCAAGTGTAGGGATGTGCCTATAAATCCCTATCATTTTGATGTTACCGTAGAGGATGGTAGAGTAAAAGTGTATGAAAAAAAAATTCGAAAAAAATAGAAAAAAAAGAAAAGGAAAAAAAAATAGAGTGTTAAAAAAAAGGCAACAACATACGAGCTACCATCCTACATCTATCATTTAAATTTATGTTTGTTTGTTTCAGTCAGCTAGAGTTTAGAGTGTTGAGTCTTGGCTTAGCAACGCCATTCTTCGTATGCTTGTAACATAAAGATTTTTGACTTGCCACCACTAAATATCCTATCCCACCAAACCCTTTATTTCCCTACCGTAAGCCTAACATTACAGCCCTTTAAAGACCTCTTTGATAGTCTTTCCTAGGTGCTTAGGCCAAAGCGATGGAGGTTTGATCTATTCTCAAGCCTATGGTAATCTATGTACTAGGACCGGTTAATGAGTGTTTATCTTCCATTTCCAACTTGTTATATTTCATATACACGCGAGAGATGTGAGTACCCAAACACCCCATGTGAGGTGCTAGTATGTAATTTCCGTGCTTGTTATGACTTTTTCGGGGCTTATATGTGTTGTGGATTGTTCTAAACCAATGCTTCATGACCCCTAACTTATAAATTAATTGGCTAAAAGCACATTTGCTTGAGGACAAGCAAATACCAAGTGTAGGAATATTTGATAAGGTTTTAAAATGTACCTTTTGAGGGGTCGTTTAAGCCCTTATTCACTTTTGTATCCGTTATTACTTAATATCGTTCCTTTTCACTTTTTAGGTCTCTTGAAGGCAAATTGCTGGAATGGCACTTATTGAAACGAAAAGGCGTGAATATACAAAGAAAATGGCCAAAGTCAAGAATCGAGACACTCAAGCTGCTGAAATACAAGGGGATGTCAGGTGTTAATGCGGCGCCGTCCAGACATTTGGCGACTCGGTAGCCAAATTGCTTATTTTCAAGTGACGGTGTCGGGCTTTAAAGAGTAGGCGTCGCAACTCGGACGCCTAGATTTGATCCGGCGTCGAGGAGACTGAAAGAGACGGCGTCATAAGCTTAAGGTGACGCCGTCGCAAGACTAACGTGGCCAAGACGAAACCCTAATGGCGGCGACCCGACGGCGTCACAAATCATAAGGTGGCCGTCATGTGTAATCTTATATATAGAATCCGAATTTTTCAGTTTGTGTGTAGTCTTTTGGAGTAAAACCTAAACCGAACCAAGGCTGTCTTGTACAGTATTTTAGGGTTCCAAACCCTATCTTACCACAAGATAAGTTTTTTACTTCATTAATTCAATTATGTCTTCAATTATTTGTGTGTATGCTTGCATGTTCTCCATGTCCTGCTAATTTACTTGTGTGTTTGCTTAGGAATATGAAACTTAATTATTGAATATTGATTGGTTGTCTCTTATCTTAATTGTTAATGATCTAGTAATGCGATGGGTCATTCGTTGTGTAGTTAATGCTTGATTAAATCTTTGTGAACCTTAGACTATAACACCTAGAGTAGTTGTAGGCTAAACCATCCAAAGAGTACCTTAGAGTTAGAGTTTATAATTCCTAGAGATTTTGTAGACGAGACCCTTTGGTAGTTTCAAAGAGTTAGGGACAAACGCATACCCTACGACTTTAGACACACAACGCGATTAAGAATAAGGACGTGACAATTCAACCATCAATAGGAGATAATTAAGGAGTAATAAAACCTAAGTGAACACATCTTTAAACCATGATACGAGCACACAATAATTAGACATAGACTACCCTCACCTTAGACTAGATAATTAGATAAGTAGAGTAATCGGTAGAAATACCAACCCCCAAATCCAAACCCCGATATTCGTACCTTTCCTTTTCCTAAAAAATATAAAAAATAATCTTCCTCAACCCCAACCTTAGCGTAGTAACTTCTCACTAGCATTCCTATTCCCCTAGAGAACGATATCAATACCCGTGGCTTACCCTAATACTACACTACAAAGATTAGGTTAACTGCCTAGGGTGTTATAAAACTTGCTCGAAGAAAAGGAAGTTCCTTTGACCCCGAACGACGCGTGTAGCGTTATCAGGGCCATGAGATGGGGGCCATGAGAAATCATTGGATGTGAATTCTTTGGTTTGTCCCCAATAAAAGTCGGGCTTGCCCTTGCATGCTTCTCGGGTGTCATTAAAAGTCCTAGGTCCGGGTGTTGTAGGGAATCTTCTCCGCTCCATTAGTATGCGAGGATCGTAGTCAACGGAGGCTTG
The DNA here is from genome assembly GCA_910596185.1 of Chrysanthemum makinoi. Taxonomy (NCBI): domain Eukaryota; kingdom Viridiplantae; phylum Streptophyta; class Magnoliopsida; order Asterales; family Asteraceae; genus Chrysanthemum; species Chrysanthemum makinoi. The sequence goes on from OU343218.1 coordinate 232,433,700, forward strand.
TTCAGGGAATCTTGTTAGCCAGAATTAATGCGTGTTATGAGGACCACTACGGCTCACCACGAGGAATAAACTTTGTTCATGGCGTAGGAACTTAGGATTTTCGTAGGGCTCGTTAGAATTTAACTTGATCTTGGCTTCGAGCATCCTCTGATCGGAAGATTGTGAGTCAATGAGAGGCAAGGAGATGCCTTAGCGGTTTTTAGCCAACTCAGGGGTCATTCCAACTTTCGTTGTCATAGAGACCAAGGTCCTCTATTATACCACATGATTCTTCCGCGGTGAGATCACTAAGTTTTCACCAGGCGGCTTGTCAATGGATCGCTTAATGGGGAAGTTGACATGATCATAGAAGAGTTGGACTTGAAGCCAAAGATCAATGCGTGATGAGGACTCTATGGAGTAAGTCCTTGAATCGAGTCCATGTAGTAGAGATTCACCTTGACGTTGTTGGAACATCAAGATATCATTCCTAAGCAGTGGTTCTCCCGTGGGAAAAGATTGAGCAGGAAGAGAGGTGAGATCATCCCAACTTGGATGAAGCCCGCGGGAAGTCATCAAGCCAATTACTAGCTTGGTCCCTTGAGAGAGAATTGAAGAGACGAGACGCGTGGTCTCCCGAGTAGTAACATCGGTCGATGGAATCAACAATTTAAGGAAATCCTTAAGATGCGTTAGGATCTTGGAGCGAAGTCCATGGAATGCACATCCGTTTTGCACCAACCGGATGGTGTCGGATCGCATGGTCGTAGTTTGGGCTTGATCGGAAAGCTCAATGGTGTTCCTATAGCCTAGGTGGCTTGGTCTCGAGTATTCACCAAGAGTACGGCCTCTTGGCGGGTCGTTTGGTGGTGGGTTGATGAGTGGTGGTTGGTTATCACCTTCCATGATGAAAAGTGATGGGATACAAACAAAGGTCCGCGAGAAGGGGATAGACTACGAGGAAGCTAAAAATGGGAAAAAAGCGTGCTGATAGGAATCAAGCAAGGAAACCTAAATGAGTGGACTCCTAATTAGCTATTCTATTCCCCGAAGCGTGGCTTGATGCTTCTTAGCGTGGATTGGGGGCAAAGGAACTTCCTGTTCGTCGAGCAAGTTTTTCAACACCCTAGGCAGTGAACCTAATCGTTGTAGTGTAGTATTAGGGTAAGCCACGGGAATTGATATCGTTCTCTAGGGGAATAGGAATGCTAGTGAGAAGTTACTACGCTAAGGTTGGGGTTGAGGGAGATTATTTTTTATATTTTTTATGTTTTAGGAAATGAAAGGTGAATCTCGGGGTTTGATTTAGGGGTTGGTATTTCTACCGATTACTCTACTTATCTAATTATCTAAACTAGGTGAGGTAGTCTATGTCTATTGTTGTGTGCTTTCAAATATGATATTAAAAATGTATTCTTAGCTTTATTACTCCTAGTTATCTCCTATTGATGGTTGAATTGTCCGTCCTTATTCTATATGTTGTGTTTCTAAGGTTAGGTAGGTATCGTTTATCCCTAACTCTTTGAAGCTACCAAAGATTAATGACTACAAAATCTCTAGGATTTATAAACTTTAACTTTAAGGTATTCTTTGGATGTATAGCCTACAATTACTCTAGGTGATTATAAACTAAGGTTCAACAAAGATTAATCAAGCATTATTAGCACAACGAATGACCTATCGCAATACTAGGTCAATCACAATTAAGATAAGAGACAACCAATCCATATTCAATTACTAAGTTTCATATTACCTGTGGAAAACTAGAAGGGGGGGTTGAATAGTTTTACCAATTAAAACTTCATTTTAATCTATTTAGGTCGACTTATGTCAATCTATTTGGATGTGTGTGTTGGATGTTGATAAACAAACATATAAAGGTAAGTAATGAAAAGATAAGAGTAAGAAGCACAAAACCACAACGCAAGTATTTATAGTGGTTCAACTACAAGGTCACCTTCCTTGCCCTACTCCACTCCCCGAGTCACCTACTCGAGAGTTCGTAATCACTACACCAATCTCCTTATGGCGGAGAAGCCTTCACAACGCGTCGCCACTCTTTTTCCGGTACTAGGCTAACCACCGGGTTCTTTCACTTCAAGGTGAACCACACCTACACGACGTCGCCTACCCTTTATAAGGTACTAGGCTAAGTACCTAGTTCTTTCACACCTTAGGTGAACTACACCTTCACAACGTCGCCTACCCTTTATTAGGTACTAGGCTAAGCACCTAGTTCTATTGCAATGGAGGAACTACTACCACACTACACCAACGACTAATCCCAAAGGAGATCTACTCCTTAACAACATCATCAAGGATATCAATATCCTTGATCTAATACTAGTCTATCTTGTACATCGAAACACACCATATCGAATGTACATCTAAGGCACCTTTCACTAATGCCTTTGACTAGATCTACAAGACACCTTTCACTAATGTCTTGTGTCTTCACTTCTAAGCACCTTTCACTAATGCTTCTTTGTCTTGACTTCTAAGCACCTTTCACTAATGCTTCTTGTCTTGACTTCCAAGCACCTACCACAAGTGCTTTATCCTATAGACGATAGATACCCTTCACTAATATCTTCGTCTTGACTCTTGAGACATCTTTCACTAATGTCTTCAACACTACACTTCTTTGAAGAAAAAGAGGAATCATCAACAAGAAGACTTCAGTAGCCTTGATGATGAGGAAGCATGGCAACTCATGGACTTGCTTGACTTCAAAGGTGGTGATCTCGCCTTTAAGAGGAACCTAGATGATCACACAAAACAAAACTACAAACATAGATCTCTTGGATCTAAGGTTAGTGAGATTTAACTCAAGGGGAAAGTGTGTTAGAAAGGGGTTCAAAGGGGTGAAATAATGAAGACATTCACTATTTATAGAGGAAAAAATCCTCTTGTTCCCGGATCCCACGGATCCCTACCACAAGGGATCTGGCTAGCACAAAGCTAGGGATCCATGGTGCCTCCCTCTTTGCCCATGGGTTATTTTGGTTATGGGTCATGGGTCATGGGTTATGGGTTGATCCATGGTTTTCTTTCTAGGTACAATGTAGGATACAATGAACTTGGTTAAGTGGTATATATAAACCATAGGTTGTGTCAAAATATTGTAGTACCCATTTAGTATATACTTGTTTTTACCCATTTTAGCATATACTTAGTTTTTAACCATTTTAGTATACTTAGTTTAAGTATATGTTTAACCCAATATGTAAACACTAGTTGTTGTACATATGTAACTAAATCATAAAATCACTTATACTTGTTTTAGTGTTTTATGTGAAAGCGTGTGTAGAAAACTATTAGTCCAAACCATTTACTTATTTTATTTGTTTAAAACGATTTTACGTTTGTTATCGACAAAACATTAGAAGATCGTAAAATATAAATAAACGTTTTACGGCTTATTTGTAAACAATCTCCCCTTTTTGTTGATGACAAAACATAAAATTATTTTAAGGAAAAAAGCTAAAATTAAGTAAAATTTGAATTTGTGTTTTTACTTTTTCTCCTTTTTGTCGAAAAAAATTGAAAAGAAAAACACATTGTTTTTAAGAAAACATGTGAAAGAAAAGTAAAAGGAATATAGAGCAAATAACGGAAAGGATCTCGTATTTTACCCCCTGACGAGTCCATCCCTATGTAAGGGAAGTAAAGTGATAATATATCTAGTTTGTTTGCAAATAAGTTTGCAAAGATATATCTGACGCAGATGTGCTCCCCTTGATTATTGCAAAGGGATGTCACGAAATTTAAACCTAGTATTGCAAGTAATTTGCAATGTATTGCTTTGACATAAAGCTACCCCTAGCTTTAGGATGTCAAAGTCTTCATATGTAAATTGAATAACTACAAAACAAAGGTAATTTGCAATGTATTGTTGTCGAATGAATGTGAGAGCAAAAGATGAGCCGTCACTTTTGATTTCTAGGGTTTTATGAAAGTTGTTTTGAATATGCAAAATGGTAGGTTATCAATTGATGGAATATATGGAATAAATAGGATATGTGTCACACCCTCGCCGGAGGCGGAAACACGAGGTGTAACGGAAGGGAACATAAGCACAAGATAATAGAACATACCAACGTTAATTTAAAGAAAATTACAATTTACAATACCAGTTTAAGTCATGCGGAAATATATTACAAAGATTAGATTCCAAAATATTTCGTTCTATTACATAACGATTTGTAGTGACAAGTGAAAACTTCATTATGCAGACACGATAGAAAAAAGCTTACTAACGATCACCGAAATGCATGAGAGAAAACGGGTCAACTATGAAAATAGTTGGAATGAGTATACACGCTTAGTAAAATAAGAAAAACTCATAAGAGATATTCAAAGCTTCGTCATCTAAAATAGTCCACAAAGCAAAGGCATTGTAAATCCACTCGCCCAAGTTCCCCATACAAAACTTGCAACATGTGTGTTCACCCATTGCACAAAAGCGTCTAGTTTATGCTCATGCCACGCTGCCAAATGAGGTCACAAAGCAAAAGGCATTGTAAATCCACTCAGCCCAAGTTCGCTTATACAAAACTTGCAACCTGTGTGTTTACAACCCACTTAAAAAGTAGTATGTATAATAGTCAGTATAAGCGGTCATAATAGTTCACAATATAGTACCACAGAATATAATAATTCAGATGCTCCAAACATGGGAGACTTTGCGGTGATGTTCAACAAGGGAGACTTTGTAGTGATGATGAAGCCAAATGCTGGGTGCCACTACCCAAAGTTATCTTGGTGCCTCTTCCCAAAGATATACAGGTGCCTCTTCCCGAACTCTCTAGAACACGGAGACTTTATAGTGATGCTCCGGACATGGGAGACTTTATAGTGATGCCAACATGGGAGACTTTATAGTGATGTTCAACATGGGAGACTTTATAGTGATGCTCCTAACATAGGAGAACTAGGTCAAGTCATAACATGTACGGTTCAATAAGTTCAAGTAAGGCATTATTTCATAATTAAGTTCAAGGATTTGATTCAAGTTCACAAGTTCTAGTCAAACTAGTTAATAAAAGTAGTAAACAATTTAGCTCAAGAATGATTCATGCATTTCGCCCCAAAATATTGTAAAACGGTAAAAAGGGGATGTGATTACTCACTTGGTGAATAGATGCGATGACAAAAGTGGTTACACCGAAATGTAGCGTGAATCTTGAAACTGACCTATTATGAATGATATGATATGCAATAAGTCATGATGTAATGTTATACACGAATTGGATGATATTTATACCACTTATGTATTTTGAAAACAATACTTCTCGTTAATATAATCTTTAACGCCTTGACCATTTATAAATTACTTTTCATGTATTTACATTGAAATGATATCCGACGATAATCATTTAGTGATTGTGAAGTACTTTTCGTCGTAAAATAATGTCATTGAAATTTCCATGAAAGTGACTAAAACGGCCTCTAAGCTGAGTCATAAATGGTGCCGCGTCGGCGTTAGAAAAAACTCGACGTTTTAGGAAGTTTGTATCATTATCTCAAAGTTTTAGCATTTAAGTTTTCATCCTAAAGATCTCGAACATGGGGATATTTACCATTGTTTCGCTGTTTCATAGTTTTAGCAAAAATATACTGGCGAGCTTACCACTACTAAAGACATCACATTATAAAAGTTCTACATCATTGTTAAAAACGTCCATGACATGGTCCTTTAGTTGCCGTAGTATGTTTCTAATAAAGAATATATTAATTTTGCTAATAGAATAAAGTTACGGCAACTTGGTTTATCTTGTGTAATTTAATCGTTACAAGTCCGTTTTCTACATTTTCTACATCCTTAGATTCGTGTCAAAGTATACTAATATATTTTTGATAAGTCGACAAAATTTATAAAGCTTAAGACTCATTTTTGGCTCGTAAAGAGTGACATTTTTCATGCTGAAATTTCTGGAATTATTACTTTTAGTCAAACTTCAAAAATTCATAACTTCTTAGATTATAGCTCATTATTAATCCGTTCAAGCGTACCTTTCGTTTAAAGTGTATTTTCTAAATATCTAGCTCAAAAATATTTACCTACTGTCGGATTTTCCCAGAATTAAAAATACGGACAGACCCTATTTAAAATGTGAAATGAGTTTTCTCGCGTAGAAACCTATTCTAACCCATTCAAAACAACTCCGAAGCTATTCTAATCCTACCATACACCTGCTTAGGGTGTCATGGGTTCCTAGACATCACCAAAACTAAAATATAACAAGGAGTAATTATAGGATGGATTATATATATATAACATAAAAATCAATAAAAAGTGGTATAAACATCAATATGACTTGCATGATTTTATTAAATATGATGAAATGAATATGAAATATGATCATAAAAATGAAAAGCTTACAAGTAACTTGATGAGGTGATATGAACAAAGGATTATCCTAAATACCCTAGGTTTTATTTCAAAACCTTGATTAAGAGTAATACTAGATTGTGATGAACTTGACTAGCAAAATTTTTATGGATTCCTCTTGGTCTTCTTATGGTGGCGGTCACAAAGAGAGGGAAGAAGAGGGAAAATCTTTTCCTCTTTGAATTTTTGTGTGTATGTGTATTATGAATTATTGTTTGAGTATAATATCATAAACTTTGTAGACAAGATCCACGTTTTGAGTAGAGTTGATGGTTTGACTAGTTTATTTTATTTTATTTTATTTTTTTTTAAGTAGTAGTGTGTAAGTAAATGTGATGTTTATTAAAGATAGTGAGTAACTTGTATACATATTTTAGCATTTAGGGTAGCATTAAATAAAAATAAATTTTCACGGGTCAAGATAAAATATATTGAGGTCATAAAAATTATAAAAATACATTTCTTGAAAGATTTGAGTGAATAAATATTTATCGGGTTGAATTTAAGAAAACCGTCGTAATTTATATAAACATAACAATTTATCTACGAAATAAATTTAAAACACCGGGTAAACTAATAATAATATTTTTATAGACTTAATATGAGTATAAAATATATTGTGATTAATTTTGGAAGTATCATTATCAAATGTTCAAAATAATTTATTACGCGATAACGTTTATTTAATACGAAATTATGCGTTTAATGTGAAATGCAAAACCTATGCATGACTAGTATGATGAATATTGAGTTTGAGAAATGACCGGAAATTGAGAATTGTGACAATATGGGAGAGGCAATTTGGCCGAATATAATGGGAAATCAAAACATAAAAAAATCAACCTCCAATTTAACAATTTAGATGGGCTTTAGATTAAGTATAAAATGTCTTGGAAATCTTATGCAAATCGGCCCATGCATTATTATAAAGTGTGATGTCTATTAGAGAAATATAAGTGCATGACCGTTATCATTATCTTGCATATTATGTTATTTACGATTTAGGTTAGAAGTACAATTAAGCTTGACGTATTTTTCGTATTCTATAAATATTAAATTCGAGGGGTATAATGGTCTTTTCACATGCTTAGGATTTTTAGGGTTTTACAACTCTTCCCCTAAAAAATTTATTCTCTAAAATTGAAGTCAGAGAAGGTAGATGACGTCTGAGTTTAAAGAGCGTCGTGTGCTTAATCAACTTCACAAATTATAACGATTTCATTCCCAAGCTTATACATAACGGTATGCAGTGAGAATCTAAAGAGGTACAGAATTTTCAATGAATATGAGGATCAAAGGATGACGGATATAAGTCCTAGTCCTTTCATTACCTACCCTGCATTTCCCAAGACATATGATTTCAATAAATTCAAATAATATGATCTCGGTATTATCACGCTGATCAAAGGCCATAATATTTGCATCACATAACAAGTTCTTATTGTCATCATATTCTGTCTCGGGTCATGACAAACCACATAACCAATATCACAGTAAAACAGATAATAAACAGGCAGCAAATAACATACTAGAGCAGACCAGATACACATTCACGTAGCATATAACACATCAAACAACTTACCATACTACAAAAGAAAAGGGCCTGACTTACACGGTTCCCCATGACTCATTCATGCGGTCCAAATAAAAGGCTGAGATATACGAGAATGCTAAACGATAAACTTCATGATTCAAACCGAGGTTCCGAATCGAATCAAGAAAAGTAATGTCGATCAAAATCACATAGCAAGATATCAAAATGCATGACAAACGAATCGAATTAACAAAAGTCGGCGAATCATATGAAGTAGATGATCCTTCTCATTACCGGTTGAATCCATCTTTTCGTCTTTGGTTGATCCGGTCCGGCTTCCTCCAAAGAATCCCGATGTCTCCAAGACAGCGGTCGGGTGTGGCTTCGTTTCACGAACCTCTGCTCGAGGGGCTGGAAAGAATGGAATTCGGCACCATCTTCTTCGGCTCCACGGGTAGTCTCCATAACGATCGACAACCGGATATGCGAAGACAAAATTCGATCTGCGAAAGAAGGCCAATCGGTGAAGACAAAAGAATATGAAGTCAAATCTGACGACAATAGAAAAGAATCAAACACTGGAAGCCTAATGTCTACCCAATCCTCACGAGTCAATCCTAAGGTCACAAGATGAAACCTTAGCTCTGATACCATAATTGTAACACCCCAACCCGACAAGGGTAGAAGTGTCACATTCAGTGTCTATCAGAATCTACAATTAAAATTTTTACAAGCGAAGTCTTGGAAAATAACGCATCAAGTCATATAAGCGAATGATTACAATGAACATTTTAAACTCCAAGATGACTAAAATAAACTGAGATTGCAAAACATTAGCATTCAAAATAAGTCCAATATATAAGGTAACTAGGGTTGGTCCACTCGGATAATCCAACTCTTCCAAAACAATGCCAAATCTAGCTTATGTACCGCCGAAGGAAAAAAACGCGTGAGCTTAAAAAGCCCAATTAGTGAATATAACAAAAAGAAAGCTAAAATCCCTGAAATCTAGGAAATGAAACGGAGGCGCGATAACAATGTCAGTAGCGAAAGGAAACAATGAGTCGATGAGGATTCCAAGCACAATTATCTGTGGATATCGAAGAACAGATAACAGAGGAGGACAAAGCATAACACATTGATGACATACTAGGAAGCACATCTAAATAATCAGCATACAATAAATCAGAAGTCGAGTATATATAAGCCAACGAAGTCCAAAAGCTAGCGGAAGCAATAATTAGAAAGTGAGCATGGAAATCCACCTAAGAGTGAAAAATTCCAAGCTTACTAACCATTATCATAACAATTGGAAGTACTAACATGAGTCAAAAATACGATAGTCACATATATCAAGTAGGAATACGAACGAACATTATAACGTATGAATTATCTAAAAAGGTCCTACAAATTTGAACCAATAAACAAGTCAACAAGCGGACCCGCATACGATAAACCATTTACAAATCGGACAATAGTATAAGTAGATATATAAATGGCGTGTAAACAATTAGCGTACAAGAATACTAACGGATAATCATAGCCCATGAACATAACCGGACGAAGATACACTGATGTGAGATATCCCATTTGCTTCCACAAGCATGATCACCAAACCAATGAAGAGTCGCATAACATTATGATAAGCGGTTGGAATTATTTAATGGCACAGCAGTAGGTGAATCGAGACAATCACATATAAACCACTGTAGTAGAAGGCAAACGATAGTCACGTAAGACATGTAAAAGCATAATCAAATTCAATAATCACATAATAACCCGATACTTGGATGGGCGATAGTAGAACGAGTCACATGTAAAGTGTAGAATAGATCAATATTGAATATGGTGCGTTGAAGTGCGGATGGTACAATATAAGTATATCGGTGTAAGGGTTGTCCAATCTATCCCGAGCCAACAGTCTTGAAGCAGTAATATCGGTAGTGGATAGCATTGGTAATCAATAGTAACCATCCATTGAGAGGGTGACCTCGAAATACCGGACAATAGGAGGGGAGACCTCATGAATCAATATGGAGTAGCTAGCTCCCAACGTAGGGGTGTATTGCACACACTACCACATCACCGAACGTATATATCGATGCTGATAAAGTCTGCATCTAGGATGCATATATCGCATACTTGAAGCGATGTGGCCATAACAATAACAGTAAATGCGCATAATCAATCCGTATAGGGACCGTTGTGTAACATCACTCATACACAGAGTCATGCCATTGGTGCATCAATGACGGTCATGAACCCCATGACTAGTTAACATGATATTTGGCTGGGTACAAATCTGAAGGGTCAAACCGAGTCCACATGTAGCAATATATATATCAGTCATGTCGAAGTTCAATATCAGTAGTCCACCATTCAAAGGTTCTATAACATTCAATATCAAAGTTCAAGAGTGGCAGTTCAATATCAAAATTCATGAGGCCAGTTCCATATCAAAATTCGATAGTAGCAGTTCAATATCATAAATTCAGTATCAAAGGTTTAGTAACATTAGTTCAATAACAGAGGTCCAATAACAGAGGGGTCAATAGCAATGGTCCCCATGAGGTTCAATAACAGAGTATCAATATCAAAGGGTCATAGCATAAGGAACCATAGAAATGGAATATTATAAACGAAGCAAAGTTAAAGGATCTAAAGAGTCATGAAATCCCTACGAAAAGGGATAGAATATCTGTACCTTAGCCACGCAAAATAGCGATGAATGAACACGAACCTGTCCGTCTCCTTCTTGAATCTACGGATTACGATTCATATAATACTTATTAGCTCATTTAAGTCATAACTGATTTATTTCTTATCTGAATCGCATTAGTATATTTAAAGTTATTAAGCGTATTCTCATTTTTAGTAATGGACCGAATTAATATACTTTAGGGAAATAATCATTAATTGGCCAAACTTAAGGGTTATAAATAATAAATGGTAAACTTAAAGGTATATCATGACGATTACCCTATTTTAGGGTTTTATTAGATTATAATTCGAAGTATGAGGTTCATTTTGTAAATTAGCTTAAAGTATAAGGTTTATAATAAGAGTAGGCTAAAAAGGTTTATTTTATTGTTTTTATTTTTGCATGTACGTTATCATGAAAGAAAGGAACATGATTCTTAACATTTTCATGCACAAGATTTGTCCAACTTCGAGCTTGCTCGCGGTTTTTATTATGCATATATACGACTGAGTAAACGTGCCAAAGGGCTAACTCCCGACTCACCTTCCCGATGCCCCATCAAAAATGCAAAACGGCTTACCCATTTGCCCGATCATGTTAAACATACTCCCGACAGAGATAAGTACCCATTTTATTTAATGAAACAGTATAGAAGACATGATTCATTTAGGAGACCCTTGAAGACCTTGATCACATGCGTTTAGTAAGAAAAAAAAACTAGACACATCTCATTTTAATTCATCCATTCATGCATACAGACCATGATCAGTTATGAGGTTCTTGCGATAGTAATCAATTAACGAGACATAAGGCCAAAATGAATCAAGTCCTAACCTTTCATGATCATAAGATGCGCCCCATTATTAATTTTCTTCTAGGCTTTATTTCTAGTTTTAGGATATGTTAAGAGTCGTTTAAGACAAATAAATATGGGTCGATTACAAGGGCCTACTCCATTTGATCTCTATGAACCTATTCATGATTTTATGTTGTCACCTTTTTATTACTTCATGCGACAGATATATAACATTTTGTAGGATTATAACATACCCTTTTTGTGATGATTAACATATATATTAGCATGTGTTCTGATTTGGTGACACCATTTCACACGACACAACCAAAAGAAAACCAAAGAAGGGAATCGAAACAAGACTTAAGGTGTTACCCTTGTAGCGTGCGAGTGAAAATAACGAAGACCAAAGAAGCAAGGACCCACGACAATTCGAAGCCAACACCTCGACCAAAACTCACGACCAAGAGCCAAACTACCACAGCCACGCCTTCTTGAATCCACCCACGACCTCAGCAGCTTTTGAACCCTTATTCACGATCAAAGGTATTTCCTTGACAGCCTTGTTGTCGAATGAATGTGAGAGCAAAAGATGAGCCGTCACTTTTGATTTCTAGGGTTTTATGAAAGTTGTTTTGAATATGCAAAATGGTAGGTTATCAATTGATGGAATATATGGAATAAATAGGATATGGGAGAGGCAATTTGGCCGAATATAATGGGAAATCAAAACAGAAAAAAATCAACCTCCAATTTAACAATTTAGATGGGCTTTAGATTAAGTATAAAATGTCTTGGAAATCTTATGCAAATCGGCCCATGCATTATTATAAAGTGTGATGTCTATTAGAGAAATATAAGTGCATGACCGTTATCATTATCTTGCATATTATATTCGGTTTAGGTTGAAATTACAATAAGCAGTATTTTATTCTATAAATAATGAGGGTATAATGGTCTTTTCACACTTAGGATTTTTAGGGTTTTTTGGGTTTAATCTGCTTGAGCGCTCGAGGAGATGATAGAACATGAAACGTGGTCTTCTGCGTACTTCATGTATCATTCTTTCAACATGTTGACAATGATAGCAATCTTTGTCATGGCTAGGTAGTGGTGGTGGATGAAATGAAATGGCTTGATTCGAAGGATCAAGTGAAGCGGCTTGTGGAGCTTCAAACGATGGAGGAATTGGTGGAGGTGCATTTAAGAATGACTCAACCAAGAATGATGGTGGTGGTAGAGAAGTGTCAACTTCCATATGGTCGGGTGGTTGACTTTGATGATTTGTCATAATCCAAATGGGATTATATGATGAAAACGCCGAGAGGAAGCCAGCAAGTGTTGACTCAACACTTGATTTTGAACCATTATTCCTCCTAATGAGGAGATGTTGTGGTGGAAGCGGATGAGACTGCCTAGGAGGCAAGTCCTCTAAATTGTAGAGGTGTGGTGATGATAGTGGGATGTAAATGAAATAGCTCTAGGGACCAATGGTGATGGTTTGGTGGAGATGATATTGTTTGGCCTAGGAGGTATGGTGGTGTTTGGCAAAGGTAGTGGGTACTATCCTTTTAGGAATTGGTTTGATTGGATGATGGATTCTATCATTTGTTGGAGAGATGATTGGTTGAAGAAATTTTGTATATAACACGAGCTCTTTTCATGGGTGGTTCTTTGGTGGATAAGTTACTACTTGGGTTTTTCCTCATGATGAGATGATTTCAAGAGGTTTAAAAGAGAAAGTTAGGATGAGAATGATGACTATGGAGGTCCTAACAAGGTGGTTTATAAACTAAGAGATTTGGCAAGTGCATTTAAGCCTTAAGCCACTAGAATTCATTGAAATGTGATGATTGACATGCACAAGAGTCAACTTCAGAGGTTGCACTGATCTAGGAACTCATTTAAGATGAGATGGAGTGTTTGAGTTAGGAAGATAAGTCGAAATGATTGTTTTTGCAAGATTTGACATAAACTGTCATCCGGATCCCACGGTTCCCTCCTCAGAGGGATCCGTCTAAGACCTATATCATCTTGAGTGTTTCAGTCCTCCTAAGTGTTTTAAATGAAGGGATGCTTGAGTACTTGAAGGTAATGAATGATGTAGCTAATGATTGCCATTTATGGAAGGATTTGGAACTTTTAAAGAGTACCAATGGATGAGCAAGGATGACACTAAAGATTTGGAGTGTCAATTGAAGCTAAATGATCCTAGAGATCAGTTGTGTCTTAGGATAGTGTTTTGGAAAATATCCTAGAAGCTTTGAGATGAGAAAACTAGATTTTGATCAACTTTGATCAATTTTGAGGTGAGGATGATTTATGATCAATTTGCCATAATCGAAAGATTTCTAAGACTAGATGTGAGGGATCAAGTAGAAAAATGAAGTGTGAGTTTAAGAGCGGATTGGGATTAAGCGGTAGATTACAATTGACTTAGAAAGTGATCTAGGTGAGTTATGTATGAGTAGGAAAGATCAACCTATCTTGATAAGGACTTAATTTTGCCTTAAGGCACCATGCTTGTAGTGTGTGAGGTGTTCTATAGATATGTTTGAAATATAATGCTTGCAATTGCATTTTCTGTTTGCCGGATCCCACGGTTCCCTAAGAGTAGGGATCCGTCTAGTACAATCTTTGGGATCCCATACATCACATAGAGACCTTTACTAAAGGTATGCAATGATCTTGACAATGCATTATATCTCAAGGATATTTGAGTTCTAATACCAAGATATCAAATGTAAAATGTTTTATTTCACGAAGGAAATTGATTACATTGATCTTAGTACAAGAGATTTGATCCTATTTGGAATACTATTAGTTTCCTTGAGTGTTTTCGCTAGGAGGATCATTATATGATTGATGAGTGTTGGTGGAATCAAGAATGAAGAAAGTCTTCATGAGAGATATGTTTAGCGGTTCCATCATCTTGTTCACAAGTACATAACGAACTTTGAAATTGAGGATGGAAGTGCATACATTATGATAGGCAAGAACATTCCATAGGGATGAGTTCTTGGAGCCTTGAAGATTTGCAATTCGCCTTGAAGAAGTGGCGGATTGTATGGTTGTTGTGTTAGCAAACAGTACAACATGTGAGCACAACAAGCGGAAGGATTTCTCGATTTCCCCTAAGACTCCAAACATTTTCACGTGGGATGAGTGCAAGAGGCTTGTACTCTTCTCGGATATCCCTTGTAAAGATAATGTTTGGATCGGAGTATATGGTCGAGGTTTGCATATTATGCGATTTAAATCTTCGGAGAGGGTATGTGTGAACAATATGGACTATTTTCTTCACGAAAGTTGAAGAGAAATCAAAGACCAATCTTGGTGCATTGTCCATGATTTAGAATCCGAAGGATGTGAGCAAAATGCCCAAGGGTTAGAGTGAACTTTTGGTTTTGGATATAAAACCAAAGAGATAAAGAAAGCGATCCTCGTTATGAGCGAGTTCGTTGCGGAAGAATTCCATTATAAACCTTGGACATATCTTCTCGTTGATTTCAAGAAGACATTATAGTCCTATGGCTCGGAAGGAGGTATTGATACCTTCTTGAGAGTGTATGTCGTCGCCATTGGAAGTGACGGTTTTCGAGATTATTAAGTAATAACGGATACAAAAGTGATCAAATAAGGGCTTAAACGACCTCTCAAAAAGGTACATTTTAAAACCTTATCATAAATTAACAGACGTGCTATATTACTTTATTTCGTTAAGAATTGTTTTTGTTCCAATGAAAACCACTTGCTATATAAGATGCAACTATTATGTCATAGATTTCCTAATTATTTTCTTGAATATGATTTCAGGCTTACCACCGCGTTACAGAGACTCTGTGAGGCAAATTTCATTTTGTAATCTATTTCACAAATCTGGTATATGTGCATAAATCTACTAAACATAATAAGTGTAAACTATTCCAAATCATAGTTTTTTCCATGTCATATTTTTATTAAGTTGGTATAGCATTTGGGCTGTAAGCGAGCAAACGCTGGGGATAAAGTAGATTAATTACTAATTTTCTGTGCTTTTTGCGGCTAGCCGATTGTTTACGATTCTTATGGCCATGTCTCATTATTACCCGGCAGTAGTCATGCATGTAGTTACCATGTAAGTTGTTAGCTATTATCCTCTTGCTGGCATACATGGTGGTAATGTCTTCTCATAGGAATATATTTTTGGATGTCATTGTCATAAGCGAAACCTCTGTCCGTGCTAATGATCCTTCCAGTAGCAAGACACATGTTACCCATTGTGCGTTATGTTTTGCCAATTTTCTCGGCTGCGTACTTTCATTTTTGTTCGGTTTGGTGTCGGTGTCATAATACGTGTCCCTGCTGTAGTTGCAGACCACTCCTGCTATCACACCATATTGTTGGAACACAACAACAACAACATCTACTTTGACGGTGACGTGGTGATGTCTTGCCATCTCGGTTGATCGGTTCGTGCCGGTATTTGTCTTTTGGGTATTGCTTTCTAATTTGTTTAAAGTTTTAACTTTTATTATTAATCAAGAGAGATACGATTGTGTTTGTGGTTTTGGTGGATGTCGGCAATTACGTGTTGTTAATCTCATGTCTTGCTTCGATGTCGGGTGGCAAATTTTTATTTATCTTTTTTAAACTTATTTGGAAGTGTGAGAATGGCCGTGGCGGGGCGTTTGAAAAGCGCCATGACGGTGCGTTCAGCTTCACAATCAGATTTAGTAAAGTGTTAGAGTTTGTAAGAATGGCGGAATGCTTGGCATTGATCAACGCAACCTTGACGTTGTTCCACATCATTGATCACTTGCAGTTTATATCTATCTTTGTCATTGTTGTTAAAAATAGCTGACCTATGGTATGGCGGGCTAACTTTTTCTTTGAAGATTACAGAGTACTACGCTTTTGTCTACCATCCACGGTGATACCATTTACGGTTTCCCTGTTTTGAAGCTGTGGTTGTTGTAAATTTCTTCCAACACATGTTAAGAGGTATGGATACTCTTTACAGGTTATGTTCAAAAGAAAATTACTTTTGAAGTGAACATTTGCTTAATATGTCCCATAAGAGCTATAATGACCATTGTAATCTCAGAAAACGAAATGGGTCTCGAAAGATCCTACCGTAAGTTGGAGGGCAACCAACGAGATGGCATAGTTTAAATTCTTTCTATGCAACTACGTTTCTTTGCAACCCTTACAGAATAAGGATATTTTTATGAATTAAAACCTATATACAGATCTGAGCCCAATCATTTATTGAAATATTTTTATCATTTGATACTTTTTATCTGATTCTTGGATTTACGGTTTCACATTTGCTAATGTAATTTTTCGGTTGGATGTTACCTTTTTGCAATAATTGAAATGTTCATTAAATATAAAAGTTGCGCCCAAAAATGGTGCTTGGTATTGCTTTTTAATACAACGGGCTGGCTTATCGGTGTAAACCGCATTCAATGAGCCTGCAGTAATTTTGCCGACTTTTGCACCTAGGCGGAAGTGACCCTGGCGAGGTAAAAACATATCAAACAACTTATTAGAATGAAATTATAATAATTGCAACAAAGGCTATACATGTGTTACGGTGGTTTTATGGGACAATGCTATCTGGTCTGCTGACAAGCGTGAGGAACAGGTTAAATGGTGCTGCGGAGATGTCGTGCTATGGAAAGAAAAGGTTAGAAGCATGAGGTGGAAGCCCGTGTCTATAACCAAGGACAAGGTATAATTCTTTGTTTCATCCCAAATATCATGATAGGTTTGACATTCTTATCCAAAAATATGACTCCATCAGTATAAGACATAAACAAAATTTTTAAGTTGTTATATACAAATTGCTACTATGCAAAACAAATTCGATATGGGGGTACTTATCTTTGTGCTGCTAAAAATTTCAGATCAAACCAACCGTCCATTGTTGTTGTTGCTCAACCCGAATTTGGTCTTCTTCCTATTTTATTTGGTAGTGATTCAACACATAATCAAGGTGTATATCCCCGAGGTTGAACGGTCCGTCTACTAAACATGGTATTGTTTCAATCACCTTTACTTTTTGCCAATCTTCTCTTTCAGTTCGGTTTTGATATGTTATTGTAATCGTCTACACAGTTCAGATAGTATGTGCAGTCCATTTTATAGCGGCCACCGGCGGCTGAAATGACCAGCGCTTATCTTTGGTGGTCACATTTGGATTTTGGCGGGTGTTGCTAAGACCTTTCTGTCAAAGACCGTACCACTTTCTTTCGCGGGGTAATTGTCGCAAATTGCAACATGGTATACCTCTTTTATTTCCAATTATTGACTTCATTGGTTTCATGAGCATGTTGTCATATGTTCATGTTTGTTTCTTAAGTGGAACAACGGGTTCGTTCACATAGGCCTAGAACAGCAAGGTGGTTGCTCGGCTAACATTCTTGTACGACATGTCTTTGCATTTTCGGTTACATTGGCCCTTATGTTTTTGGTTTTAGTTTCTTGTACATTCATAGACCCATTTATTGTCGTATATTTATTGCGGCTTTACGTATACATGTTTTACTGCGGCGAGTCCGTGACGATGCTCAGGGGAGGCCCACGCACCCACCTCGACGTGTATCATAACGGATTAATATGCATGTACAGTTGGGCATTCGGTTTTTTGAGATTAGGTGCATCTTTGTTATGCACTTTCTTTTTTGTTGCAGGTTTAATAAGGTATGTGTGTGGTTGTAGGAACAAGTACTCATTTGCCATCAACAAGCACATCAGTAGTTCCTCATATCGGTCGACCGCACCAGGAAGGTATTCATTACATCAACTCTCTTTTTATACTATTTCACCACTTTTGTGTAGTCTATGTTTACACCTGATTTTTGGTTATTAATACTCTATGTATACATTTTTCTTGTTGCTTATGTATTCAATGGCGTTGTGATGTGTTGGGAATTACGCTACTGGAGCTGGAGGCCTAAGATGCCTTTGAAGTAAAGGCCGAAAAGTTTCTGCAGAAGAAGGAGCGAATTCTGAAGTTATACTTAATTTGGTGATATCTGATCGTGATTCGCTAAAGTGCTTATCCATAGGAGAGATAAGCCGCGGTGTAGGCGTATGTAGGAAAAGTCACTAGTATGTATAGGTTGGAGCCGTATTATATAGAGCTTACTCAGAATAAACAATATGATGAGTAAAACAATATGATTAGTTGCATGCTTGTCTAAGATGCATGCGTTCTTTGTGTTTGTATTAGGAGCATACGTTAAAAATGCTCGTGAGTGATTAGATGGTTTTCTTGCCTATAAAAGGAACCATAAGAGTAAAAGAAGAGGGAAGAGAGTTTTTCTTAAGTCTTTTTCAAGTCCTGTAAAACATCCGAAACATAGAGTTTCAATAATCAAAAGATCCATAGAGGATCAAAGAGTTCTTAGTTATTATAACTTGTATTTACTTTCCGCTATAAAATACGAGTTATAGAGATCTTCTATTAGTTTGCTTGTGATTACATAGGCAAAACTAACGATCTCCGAGTGCTTAAGATCTATCAAGAGGTCTTTGTGGTTAACAAGTGGTATCAGAGCCTCGGGAAAGTCTCTAAGATACTAAGAACCATTCATACCCTTATACAACCATATACCCTCACCATGCCGGATCGATAATGAAAGTCACCAACACAAACAACACCAACACCACTTCCATGCAACAGCTTAGTCTTTCAAACAGTAATGGTAAATTTCCTTATTTGAAAAGGGAAGAATATGATCTTTGGACTATGAAGATGGAAAACTGGATTTCCAATATTGATTGGAATCTGTGGGAGGTGGTGAAAAAGGGAAACAGTTTAAAGAAAATGATTCCGAGCGAGGGATGGGAAGTTTATCATGGCTCCTCAAAGCTGGCGAAGAAGTCTTGGCCATGCAGAGAGAGAGCACAAAGTAAAACTATTCGCTTCAAGCCATTCACGAAGATCACATTGTGATTTTCACCATATGGATGATGCAAAGGACATATGGATGGCTCTCAAAGCAAGGTTCGATGGAAATGAAGAATTGAAGAGAATGAGAAAGTCCATGCTGAGGCAACAATTTCAAGACTTCAATATCTCCGAAGAAGAAGGTATCCACAAAGGATACGACAGGTTCCATAGGATTTTGAGTCGGCTAAACCAGTGAATGCAAAACGATAATGATACTGCAACTCAAAGTTCCTTCGATCCTTGCCTCCATCATGGTTACATGTAAGTATAGCCCTCAAGGCTAAAGGTGGGTTGGACATGCTCACCTTTGATGAGCTATGACTTCAACTCTTGAACTGATGTCGAAACTCCATACCGTACATCTTCTTCTGGTCATGCAGCTTTTGTTGGGACATCTCGCTCAACATGATGGTACAATCTCCTAGTTCCAACTACTTTCCATCATCTCCAAGTTCCAACTACTTTTCATCATCATCTTGTGCTCCTCCACCACACCACTCGTCCTCCACCATGTTCAAACTAAGTCTAGTAGTGTGATGGAGGATGTTCTTCATTCTTTTGTTGTGATTATGATACTCGTGATATCTTGCATATGAAGACTTTGATCGGGTGGACCCACAGAAATGAGATGAAATGAAAATCAGGTGGCATTGCTGTCGATGGACATCAAAAGGTTTGAAGAAAAGTGCGGAAGGAAGTTTGCTTTCAAGGAAAGGAACCAAGCTTTGATAGGAGAAAAGTCAAGTGTTTCACTTGTCACCAGATGGGGCATTTCTCAAGGGAATGTAAAGGCAGGAAGAGTGGAGATGGAGCCAACTACCTCTCCTATCAGCCGAAACATGAGGGAAGTGGAGCTTCAAAGCTGACCTTCTTACCATGGATGAACAGTCAATGGGTACACATGAACCGTGAATGAGGAAGCTCATGATACGATAAGCTTGGATTCTGGCAAGGTGTACTTGGATGAAAGGCATGATCAGTTTGCCTTGATGGGACTATCTGGCTTGTATATTTGGTTGTAGCCTTAGATACAATGAACTTAAAGAAGAATATGATGCCATGAAACCTAAGTTTGATGAATGCTATGTTGAAAATGAAGCTCATAAACTAGCATTAAAAACAGTGAAAAGACAAAAGTATGGTTTCAAAAGAATCAAATAGCTTATGAAGAAAAGATAAAGGTGTTACAGTTTGATCTAGAAGTTGCAAATAATTACTTAAAGTCGTGCGAGAAAGCAAAGGATGAAGTATGCGAGAACCTAGAGCTTAAAGAAAAGGTAGTTGAGGAAATAGCTAGGAATAAACAATGGTTAATTTCAGGTGATAATCTGGCTAGAGAACTCTATAACAATCAATCAGTAACCTCTGGCTTAGGATTAGGCTTTCAAAAATATGTTGGAGTAGAAGCTAGGTATGATGGTCGTAAATCCACACCGGCAGGGTTAGCTAACTTTGTAAAAGAGGGTAATATGCATGCGTCCCGGACCTAGAGGTGAATTTATGCCCTGACCTATCCATCATCTGTTGACTTTGATGGATCACATCATCTATATGAAAGTCAAAGACTTGCGGACCGATACCTCATCTAATGATTTTGTCTCTTGCTCACGGTGACAATTCATCGGATCAAGGGTCTACTTCCTATGAAAGCGTGATTCAAATGAGAAGTCTTTCCAAGCACGAGCCTACACCCAAGCTGCACCCGGTCTACTTACAAAGCCTTCTAAGGAAGGCTGCGAGAATCAACTTCCAACAGTTTCTTAGAAGACTTGTCTTTTAAATCTTTGAATAATCGATCTGTTAAAAACAATTCCTTGAATGTTTCATTTTAAGTACTTGCGCATGTAATCAAACATCTCCTATTTGAATAAATCTTCCAAGAAGAAGACATGTTTTGTATGTGGAAGTAAATTTCATTTAATTAAGGATTGTGATTTTTATGAGCAAAGATTGGGTACATGTGCTACTCACCGTAAAACATAAATCTAAGTGGACCAATGTTGATAATATTCCACTTATGTCCCACAAGCTGCTAATTGACTCTCATTGGAGAGGTTCAGTTACTGAGACCTTATGTGAAACCAACTAGCCCATACTTCAAACATGGTTATTGGCCTACTTATGTTGACTCTATGTATCTTTGGGATGGGATATGGAATCTTCTTTGAAGCCCTCAGCAGGTTGTTCTTGGACTATCAAAGGACCAAATCATAAATGGAGGACCAAGAACAATGGTGGATCCTCTAGATCTTCATGTCCCACACATCCATTGGCGGGTTCAAGTCAGTAATGACTTGAATGAATACTAACGGTATGTATATATTTTATTGTTGTTTGTAGGATCATCCCCTTAAGCATAAGAACATTGGTATTGTTGATAGTGGTTGTTCGAAGCATGCGGGAACAGGGATATGATGTACAATTTTGTTCCTATAGAAGGAGGAGGCAATGTGACCTTTGGAGGAAGTGATGGGAGTATCACAGGGAAAGGCACCATAAAGACACCTCATATGGATTTTGAAAATGTGTACTATGTTAAGGAACTTGACATTTCAACTTGTTCTCCGTTTCACAAATGCGACACTAAGAACAAAGTTCTCTTCAGAATGAATGAATGTCTTGCTTCTAAAGACTTCCTCCCGGAAGAAACTTCAATTAGCGAAGGTTCCTCGAACTCACAATTTATACACATTCAACCTTAATGAAGTTCAACACGGTGGTGACCCACGTTTGGTGGCTAAAGCATCATTTGATGAATCTACTAAATGGCATAGAAGGATGGCTCATGTGAATTTCAAGACCATAAACAAACTCTCTAAAATGGGTCTTGTTGAAGGTCTTTCCACCAAAGTATTCACCAATGATCATAATTGTGTTGCATGCAACAAGGAAAACAACGAGCCTCTTACAAAGCTATCAATGCTATGAGCATCATTTCGAACCTCTTGAGTTGCTCCACATGGATCTGTTTGGTCCAACTCAAGTCGAAGCATTGATCACTTCTATTTGGTTATCACTGATGGCTATAGCAGATTTTGTTGGGTTTTCTTTCTCAGAACCAAAGATGACATCTCAAGTGCTGACCGAATTCATCACTCTTGTTGAAAATCAGTTGAACAAAAAGGTTAAAGGAATTCGGTGTGATAATGGGACAGAGTTCAAAAATGCTATTCTTATAGAACTATGTGGGTCAAAAGGCATAAAAAGGGACTATAGTAATCCAAGAACCCCACAACAAAATGGGGTGGTGAAGAAAGAATAGGACCTTAATAGAGAAGTGTAGGAATCAATGCTTGCAGACTCTAAACCGCACTTATGCAATTTGTTGAAAGCTGCGTGCTATGTGGGGTCTCCATTACTAAACCACCACTCAAAACACCATATGAACTTCTCTTTGGGAAGGTTCCTGTCATTCACTACCTAAAACCTTTTGGGTGTCAAGTGACCATTCTGAACACCAGTGATCCGTTGGGAAAGTTTGATGAAAAGACTGATGATGGCTATATTGTGGGTTATTCAGCTCATAGTAAAGCATACAGGGTGTACAATTTGCAAGCCAAGAAGATAGAGAGCGTTGAATAAGATTTTTGGAAGATAAGCCTAATGTTCAAAGACAAGGTCATACGTGGTCCTTTGACCTTGACTACTTAACTGATTATTTGGGTTACACTAGACATTTGGCTAACCAAAATGCGAGTCCTCAAGAGTCTCCCACTAACAATCAGGGTTCCTTAGATGATGATTAGAAAATGAGTTTGAAGATGATGAGCAACCTATACTTGTGCCTTCTTCCCCTAACAACATTGCGTACCACCTCCAAGGATATTCGTCGAGTGATGAAGATGAATCACATTATCTTTGAGGACCTTGCTAGGCTTGAGACTCAAGAATTTGCAGTAAACTTGAAGCGACCGAATGGAGAGGTTGCTAATGAAGGAGTCGGTGGAAACCATGTTTAGCGAAGTTGATCTGTCACACCTACTCCTCCAACTCAACGAAGGCTATGTTTCTTCTCATGTTCCTTCTCAAGTGTCTTGGACTTTGGTGAACCCTATACACGCTTTCCAAAACCTTCAGATCTTGGAAATCATCAACCCACAGTTGCATCTTCACCTCACCCTCTTATGATGCTGAATTTGAACCAACCATCACTAATCTTGATTCATCCATTGAAGTCAACCCCACTACTACGAGAGGATCAATATTGCTCATCCTCAATCCAACATTATAGGTGATCTTTGGCACCTGTTGAACTCGAAGGGCTATCTCGGTCCTCGGTTTGACAGATTGCTTTTCTCTTATGTCTCCAACCAGTAAAGAGACAATCACAATGACTTCAAGCATTGTCTGTTTGCTTGTTTTCTTTCTCAAGTGGAACCAACAAGTGTTTCTCAAGCCCTTAACGATTCAAGTTGGCTAGAAGCAATGCAAGAAGAGATGCAACAATTTCACAATCAGCAAGTTTGGATCTTGGTTCCACTCCCTGATGGCAAATATGCCATTGGGACAAAGTGGATTTTGAAGAATAAGAGATGCTTTCGGGGTGTTGTGATAAAAACAAAGCAAGATTAGTGGCTCAAGGTTTGAGACAAGAGGAGGGATTGATTATGATGAAGTGTTTACTTTGTTGCGGTAGAAGCCATTAATTTTCCCGGCTTATGCTTACATGGGCTTCATGGTATCGGATGGATGTTAAAGGTGCTTTTACGTATGGTGAAGAGAGGTTTATGTCTCTCAAGAGGATTTGAAGACCAGATCACCCAAATCATGTTTACAAGGTTGTTAAAGCTCAGTATGGCTTACATCGGCTAGGCGTGGTATGCTAGGCTTTCATCATTTCTTTGAAGCATGGTTCTGAGGAGAGGTGCTATTGATAGAACTCTCTGTTCGAAGAATTACTCGAGACATAATGCGGTGCAAGTTTATGTGGGCGACATTATTTTTGGTTCCACAGCGAAACTTGGTGTAGGGAATTTGAGGAACTAATGAAGGGTGAATTTCAAATGAGTGCTATGGGAGAGCTTACTTTCTTTTTGGGTCTCCAAGTTCAGTAGAAACAAGATGGCATTTTTATCTGTCAAGATAAATATGTGAGGGACATTTTGAAGAAGTTTGGTATGGAAGGTGTTAGGACGGCCACAACACCTTATGAAGCTCTCAGACTAAGCAAATAATGAACCGATATCTGTGAATGTTCATGCATGAGTCCATGATTGGTTCATTGATGTATCTAATGACTTCAAGACA
This sequence comes from Chrysanthemum makinoi, assembly GCA_910596185.1. Taxonomy (NCBI): domain Eukaryota; kingdom Viridiplantae; phylum Streptophyta; class Magnoliopsida; order Asterales; family Asteraceae; genus Chrysanthemum; species Chrysanthemum makinoi. Next base: position 232,458,290 of record OU343218.1, read on the forward strand.
CGATATTACTTTTCTTGTGAGTGTTTGTTCGACATCAAGTCACTCCACTTACTTCCCATCAATCTTTGTCAGAAGATCTTTAAGTACCTCAAGGCCAACCTCTTTAGGCCTTTGGTACCCAAGAATCTCCTTTCAAGTTGGAAGCATATAGTGGCGACAGTGATTGTGGTGCAAATCCGGATAGAAGATCCTGGCAGAAATTTTGCCAATTTACGGGAGGTTGATTTCTTGGCAATGCAAGAAACAAACAATTGGTCGCCTCAACTCTTGAAGCGAGTATAGGCTGCTGCAAATTCTTTGTGGTCGGTCCTTTGGATTCAAAACCAATTGCTGGACTATGGGTACAATTTCATGAACACTACAATTCATATAGATAATCAAAGTACCATCTGCATAGTCAAAAATCCAGTTTTCACGGTGGACAAAACACATTGAAATCGAGCACCACTTTATAAGAGATGCTTATGCGTTTAATCAAAGTGGCTAAAATCCATCTTGACGATGATAATGTGGCGGACTTATTAACAAAAACTTTTGATGGACCAAGGTTTCAACACCTCGTGGTCAATATTGGAATGTTAAACCCTGACTTGCATCGTTTAAGGGGAGGCATAGGCCTCGGGGAGGCATATGCCTCAGAGGAGGATTTGTGCAAACTCTGCATATTTTTGTATATTATTTGTCTACTAACACTAACCTCTAATATTTCTCTAGTTTGTGTGTTTTGTGTTGTATATGTTTTGTGTCTGTTTTGCGGTTATGCATCGCATTTTATGCATTCCTTATCACGGATTGCGGTTTGTATATCCCATGATCAAATTCATCAAGTGTGGTTCATTAGTACATGGTCAAGATAGCTAAAAGAGTGTTGCTAGTTTATTCTAATATCAAAAGTCTTGAAGCAAACAATTTGATTCCTTGAAGTAATAATTCAAGAAGAAATTGAAGTCAAATTGTTCATTCATTCATTCAAAGCAGTTTACAGTTATAGCTTACATAAAGTCAACCTCATGTACATATCTTCAAGATCACGGTACACTTAAGCTAATCTAATCTAGTGTATATCCTTCATTTGAAATCTAAGTGAATGTTGGATATGCATTAGATCTTGGCTTTGGGTTAACTCTGTAACCATCCATTCCGCTCTACTAGATGGTTGGATATGCATGACCAACAACGAAGATGCTAAGGACCAAAATAGGAGGATGGATTGATGCAAGCGATTGATGATGGCGATGACGGGATGGCGGAGAAAAATAACGTGTCTGTGTGCTTCATCTATTCATTTCAACAAAATGCAATCGATCCACCCTCTAAACCTTTCTATTATACGATGTGTGTTGATACACCAAAAGATGGTGTAGTGAGACCAAGAACCACCTCTATCTTTGGGAGTGGATTCTTCACGCACGAGGTCCTTGTTGAGACGAGGTGTCTTTGGAGGTTGGGAGTAAGATGTTCCCTCCTTATAGGAGTCATCGAATCATCACAGATTCACTTGGATTCTATCGTCATCTTGAAGAAGGAAGAAAGGGTGATTTATTTGGTCGTGGAAAGGGTTGAGAAAGTAATACGACCATGGGTTTGATTCACCACTTGATGATGATGAAGATGAGGTTGTGAGATCTATGATCTCAGGTTTGGTATTCATGATACAATTTTGTTGATTGGGGTTATTTTTGCATCTAGGGTTTGTGGTAAATATTTGGGGATCTTGGTGAAGAGATGAGTTACATTGGAATCATTTTATAGACGGGTTCGAGGCTCAATGAGTATTAATGCAAGTGGTTGGCACAGTAATCCTAGAATCTTACCGAAGATTTTCTTATCTTTGATGCATTCTCTTGAAGTTATAACTCAGTGATTGATCATGTGTTACTGTTGAAGTGTTATTTTGGGTTGGATCAAAGATGCAATACCGTCGACAAGGTCAACCAAGCGGTCCATTTTTCTTTAACTATAATTTGGGCAAAAACACTCAATCCACCATCACTCTCTTCAGAACAAACCAATTCCCTCTCATCCTTATTTCACAAACACTCACCATTTTGAGAATCATAACTCTAAACACTCATATCCCTCATGGCTCTTGAATTTAAACATGATCACAACAAAGTTGCATTTATGGGAAATGGCAAGGGATATGAATTGTACGAACCAATGGTGGAATTCATGAAAAGGTCCAAGATCAGTTATGCTCTAACTCATTCTCCAAATGAGATATATGAATCACTAGTTACTCAATTTTGGGAATCTGTGAGAAGAGGTAGAAGGCAGAGATTAGGGCATGATTGATGAAACGAGTACATAGTGACAGAGGACTGATTAGGAGGAAGCTTCACTTGGAAGATCTTGATGGAGTATTTTACTCCATCGGAAGATGTGCTTAATGGGCTAAGAAAAATTGGTTATCGAGGAACAAGAACGATATGTGGTGAAGAAGGAACTCTGCCGAAATGGAGTTCTGGTTCCTGGCTGCTCAATGCATGAGCAACAAGAGGAGGATGGGACCAGTTCTCCCAGGCGGGCTATGGTATTGTGTGTCTTTCGAGGTAACTTTCAATTTTTCTAAGTATATTTTTGAAAACTTGGTTGAAAATATTCAAAAGAAAAAGGGAAAAATTTTAATGTACCCAAGGTTTCTACAAATGATTTTAGACACCACTACCCAATCCCAATCTTTCTATCCATAGGTTTACTTTGCTAAATTGTTTGCCACAATGAGAACCCACTTCGGGGGAACATCGTCCCTTGCTAGCACCATGTTGCCCCAAGGTAATGAGAGGCGATGAGAGAATGTGGCTCATCCTCCCTCTTCACGGTTATTGCTAACGATGGTACTCCATTAGTTGACATTGATCGGGCCATCAAATGTTGAAGCACTCATGTTGCTCAGACCGACCATGTCCCAGTCCTCCACCCACACTATCTACTCATGATGAGTCTGATCTATATAGACTACCCACAAGTCACTTGAGGGATCCTCCATCGAAGATCTTCTGCAGGCATGACCATGATTCGAAGGTCCAATGAAGCTCCCCAACCACGCAGCAATCTGGCGGTGGGCTGAGGACCCTATTCTCATCTGTCTGCTGGTCAACGGTATCTTCTGAGGTTACTAGTCGAAAAAGAGCTTGAGACCAAGTCTTCTCTACATAATCAAGTCGAAGTTAGAGGACAAACTCAAAGGGGCTCCAAAGGAAACTTGTGGTTTCTTGATGAAACAAGAAGTACCTCGGTTGGGTCTCGGACTTGATGTTTCCTCAATGATCCTTCATCATTAGCTACTTCCTCAAAGAAGAAGGAACACGTTCTCACACAAGAAGAAAGAGATCTTATTTACATAAGGTTTCTTCCTTTAGGAACCCGTCTTGATAAGACTACATCTGCGATGCGAATGGAGGATGTTTCTTCATGATGACACAGTATTGCAAGGGTCCCCGTTGTACTTATCGAAGAGTGTGTTAAAGCGATGACAAAGGAAAACTTAATAGCTCGACTGGTGAGTGAGGAGGAAAGACTAGGTCAAGCAAGTAGATTGGCTGAAAAAAAAGTCAAAGGAAAGAAGAGTATTGGCTCATCAACTTGAAAGGATTTTTCATCCTTAACTCGAGAAAAGAGAACTAGATCAATGCGGTTAAGATGCACAACGAACCTTGGGATGTTCTTCAGCCAAGTCATTTCAAGACCTCTCTCCAAGTATACTAGGTGGAGATTTCCTCGGTGACACTTATGTGGAGCGATGATGGCTTCGGGAAGACAAAGGAAGCAGAAGCTATTGCACAAAGGAAAGCCATCAAAGCTCGAAGACAAACCTCCTTCAAAGGCTGAAATGAGAATGATGGTGAAGAACCAATGCTCAATGTACAACTCTGGCTTAACAATGAAACAAGTCAAGGCTTTTCCTGATCATGTCATGTTTACATGTAAATATAAATCATGAGGGCCAGATCATCATCTTCACACATTCTACTGACTTGAAAAGGATTGTTGAGAATGAAGCCTTTCAGCCAAAAGACTTAAGTCGGATGATACTCACCAAGGTGACCTCTCCAAATCATTCTGTTGAAGCAACTTAGAAGTTGCTTCTCTACTAGGGTCAATCTGAACCATCTTCAATTCTCGAAGCACGATGTATCGGCTCCGCTTCATCAGTGCTTTTGTTGTCACTAGAAGATTCTAAAGTTAAGGAAGGCGATCTTTGCAAATTAAAACAAAAGGGCCATAAAGATGCTTCAGGATGAATGCACGTAATCCAACTATGTCTCCTACCTCTTCAAGTCCTACCTCAAATGTTTGAATGCTCCTCTGGGGAAATCTATAAGCACAGTAGGAGGAATGAATCTTCCACTGGATCTTGAAGCAGAATAACTCAACGTTCATTATAGAGGGATCTGCTGCTGATTTTCTGAAAGAAGATCAAAATGCGTTGGAAGATTGGGCGAAGGATGATGAGATGAATGTCATTCATCGAAGGAACTCCCCTTCAATGGAATTCACCTTTTTGAAGGAAATTCTACACTTGGTAGCAGGCGGAGACTTGATTTCTCTGTACTCGAGTTACCTCCCATTCTGCAACAAGGAACCACAAAGTTCTGGATGTTCTTACCGGGGAGATCTTCAAGTCCTATTAAACTCTCATATTCCCAATAGCAAGGCACATTCCATTTGGGAAAACTCACATCGGTGGAAGGTTGCGTCATGGAGATTCTATCCTCTCCCTCGTGTACATGTGCTTGAGACTAAGAGTGGAATCAACGTTTGTATGCGAAAGAAAGTATCCATTGCCCGAGACTTATGGAGCGGATGCTTAGTCAGTTGGAAATTCCTCCAGATCCGATTGAATGAAAGGCGTATGCTTCAGGTGGTGGGTTTGATCAAGAATCAACTTCTACAACAGCAATAGGCCTCATCCTCATCCTCATCATGACACTTGGTACTCTCGGCACTACCTTGTTTTGTTACTTTTAGTTTGCATTATTTATATTTTTTTCTTTTTTATTTCTTAAAAAGTAAAAGAGTTTCATAAAAGAAAAATCTCAAAACATCATTTTAAAAATAATGATAGCGTTTATTTAATATAAATTAGCTTTTTAATTTTCTTCTTCACTTATTATTATTAGTACTCTCGGTTTTATAATCGTTCTTAGTTAGTTTAACTTTTATATGCGGGTTTGTTTGTTGAACCACTCGATGGTTTTACTCACTGATGTACCTTGTGTATGTCAAAGAGTTGACTAGTCCAAAGGGTACAGCTTTGGTAAGACACATCAAATCTTTGATAGTATGGTTTGCTCAAAATCATAGGGTATCAACCACCCATGCTTAATTCTTGAGGGTTGTATGGTCATCAATTCACCATGGTCTATTCCTTTTGGAATCCAGAATTGGCTAGCCCATGAATGTGGCATGTGGTAAAGGCAAGCGAATCCATATTTGGTGCTCAATTCACCAATGCTAAAAATTGACTAGTCGAGCAAGCGGCTCTGGTTAAGACAAATCAAATCCGTTTATATGGTTCTTTGGTTTGCGATAAATCGGATGGTTATCAATGTACCATGGTTTTCGAACATATGGCTACTCGGTAGTAGTAGTAATGGCTATTGGTAAAGAGACATCAAACCCATTATTTTCAATGATTCGGGAGTTAACACACCGGGAAGTGATGAGAATAGTATGAAACTTATATGTTTTGATGTACATGATGTCATATGTTGCCGCAAAGTCGGTATCACGATTCGGACATCATAGAGATGTTCCTCTTCTTAATCTTTGTTAGCGATGTTGAACACAATCCTCAACAATTTTAAAAGATCTATCAAGGAAACTGGATCTTAACCTAGTCAAATTCCGGTTTAGGGGTGTTGGGAATTACGGTAAACTACTGACTGCTGAAGTTACTCTTTGGATCTGCTGAAGTAAAGGCCGAAAAGTTTCTGTAGAAGAAGGAAATGCTGAAGTTATACTTGACTAAAGTGATAATCACGGTGTGATTCGCTAAAGTGCTTATCCGCGTAGGAGAGATAAGCAAGTATGTAGGCATTGTAGGAAAAGTCGGTATGTATAGGTTGGCTGGCTATTATATAGAGCTTACTCAGAATAAATAATATGATGAGTAAAACAATATGATTAGTTGCATGCTTGTCTAAGATGCATGCGTTCTTTGTGTTTGTATTAGGAGCATCCGTTAAAAATGCTCGTGAGTGATTAGATGGTTTTCTTGCCTATAAAAGGAACCATAAGAGTAAAGAAAGAGGAAGAGTTTTTCTTAAGTCTTTTCAAGTCTGTAAACATCAGAAACATAGAGTTTCTATAATCAAAAGATCCATAGAGGATCAAAGAGTTCTTAGTTATTATAACTTGTATTTACTTCAGCTATAAAATCTGAGTTGTAGAGATCTTCTATTAGTTTGCTTGTGATTACATAGCAAAACTAACGATCTCAGAGTGCTTAAGATCTATCAAGAGGTCTTTGTGGTTAACAAAGCAAGTGTATGCCCACGCCCGACTCAGGAAGTGATGCTCCGGTCCGGAGGCTGAGGCAACAACAACGGGTGTTCTGACTTATTTATCGTGTGCGATTGCTTCTTTAAAATTCTTTGCGTCTTTATTACATATTACAATTTCTCCTTTGTAACAATTTACATATGTCACTAGGAACAACGCTACTCATTTAGCTTGTGAGGGCCGTCCATAGCTCCTGTGTTAGGCGACCACGCCAACAAGGTATTCGTGCACTTTTTTCTTAAATAACGTTTTATTGTTGTTGGGTGGTGTATCTTTACACGCAGCGTGCGGTTCCATGTTCTCATTACCCCAGCGTTGGGTGCTTTTTTGGATTCAATGCATCTTTGTTATGCGATTTCTTTTTGCATTTAGCGGTTGTAATAACCCATGTATCCACGACTAATATAGTCTTGCCTTTGTATTTTAGAAGTTATGGTTTGTTCGGCTATTAGGTTGGTCGTTGTCATCGGGCATAAGTGTTGGCATTTTCCTGTTATTTATTCTATCAGGTGTTTCATTGTTTATGTTCTTTCAATATTATATGCTATTCTTATCCTATATATTATTTCCTTTCGACAAGTATGGAGGAGACAACGAAACCACGAAACAAACAAAAACAACAAAGTAAATGAATGGAGTTGCAACCTGACCTAAACACGACTCTGAATTGAAAATGTTGGTAAAGCGCCCATGCATGCGGCGGTTTCATCTAGATTAGAAATATTAGTAAGATTTGTACAAATTGTATATTAAGGGGTCAAATGTATGTGAATTGTGTTATTGACAAAATTTAGGCAATTGTTAAGGTTAAATGAAAGGATAACTATTTAAAGAGTGTGAAATGATTATATTTGGTTTAAAAAGGATCATTTATCAAATAGTATACTACATATAAAAAAACGAGTGGGTAAGCCCGCACGTTGCTGCGGGAATGCTATTTAAAAGAGAAAAGTATTAATGTAGAGATATGCAAAAATGTTAAAAACATAACAGTCATGCAACAAAGTCTTGAATGTCCATTTAAAGTAACCATATTCCATTACAACATACAGTTATGCTACATATAACTTTCTTAAGTTATGGAAAGTGTAAATGGGGATCAAAATCAAGTAAAGGTTTGAGCTATTTAATAAGAAAATTGGCAAACTTACTCTTCTGCAGTAGTCATATGTTTAAGTCGTTCATTGGCATTACTAACGAGGATACATAAATAACATTTTTCAATCAAATAGGCCGACTCCATATTGTCGTCACTCTCTTCCTTGAGTTGTTCTGTTAACAACTGCGGGGATTTAGCCTCAACACCTTACACCTACCTTGGCTTGGCGACCTATTTCATCATGTAAAAAGTTTAGTTTGAGAGCGCCGCAAGCTTGAAGTTATGCGTATTTACAAAAATAATTACCTTTCTAAAATTTATAATAGATACAATCTGTAAGATTTTTAACTTACAAAACCAATTAGGCTACAATCTTGATCACCTATCTCTTCAAAATTACGGCAATCATAACTCCTAGATTTACAATTGCTTTTAACTACTTATTTGCTCATTGGTCAAAGAACATTCACGGTTATGTTTAACTACATGAATTATTACCTAGTCCATTTCCTTAGTAACAATCATTTCCTGAGTAGTTAAACAATTGAATGTGATTCTTGTTTTTGAGAATCAAAGCAAATAAAATCACTCTATATTCCCATAATCTAATAACCATCAATTTATCCACACAATTAAAAGATATACACATATACCTGGACTTTCACACACATCTTTAATAAATAATCGGATCTATCGACTACCGAATGAGGCCGAGGAAAAATCATAAACGAGTATTAATCCAATTCGATTTGTTTATGTCTTTTGACAATTGATTCAAATAAAACACATGCAGTTAGTGCAGCGCATGTGGATATGGAATACATATAAGTGTACATGGAATATAAGTGAGTGTGTTTTAAAGAGTGAAGAGGAATTATCGTATGTTTTTAGTGTGAAAAAAGTTGGTTGTGGAAGAAGTAGAAGCAACTTTTAGTGGGAAAGGGATTAGTGTGGGTTCGTGGGTGTGAAATGTGGAAGCGGGAATATGTACATATCAAGCGATTAATAGATCAAAAGCATTGAAGTAGTACAAACACTTGTATGATAGATGTTAAATAGTACAGACCATGTGTCCATTTGGTCAAAAATCATGTTTGAAATTGTATTACAATGTCATTAAGATGGATTATCAGTGAACAGTGGAATTTGAAAACTACATTGGGCCAATAGTATTGTGCCAAACACATGGGTTGTCAGCTGTTAGCCAGTAACAACATAAATCACATGTAATACACCAATAGGATGCCACATTAACAAATAATCAACCACTAAATGAATTTCATAATTGTACCATCAAATTTCCACTTTTATAATATATTATAATGTATAAATATACTTAAAACTCACAAAATTTGAAAATATGGTACTAATATACTCCATTATTATGCTTTTATGTCTTAGCAAAAATGCTGTTCCATAATATTGTTTATAAAATTTGATGTTGTTTCTAAAATTATCGATTATTATTATTATTATTTTCTTTTTTACACATTCATCCCAATACCTCTCTTAATTTTAATCCATGTTTTAATCCCAATTTTAACTAGTATAATAATGTTATCATCTCAGATGATAATAAAGACATCTTGAACATCGATTAATAAATGTTACACGAAACACGTAAACACAATATCTTAACTACAGATATTTGCTAACATAAAATCTTATCGCTATTCAAAGTCACACGCCCAATCTCTTTATAAACTCAAAACTTTCTTATAGTGAATCTTTAGAAACAAAACACGATACGGCCAAATGCTAACAATATCTTTTTTATTTCTGCAAAATATTTGATCTAATCATTTTCTTTTTTATTTGTGTAAAATATTTGATCTAATCACTTTGAATCCTAATCCACACTTAAATGGGCCTTAGCCCATCTCCTAAGCCCACAACATCACAAATTTCTCAACGATCGCCACGTCGTTAAACCCATCTTTATAAACCAAATAAAATAAAAAACAAAAATACAAAATAAAAACCCTAGCTGCAAATTTCATCCCCCATTTTCACTACATTTTATTTATTTTATTTTATTTTAATAAATCATAATAACAATAATTGAAAGGTATGTTATTCATTTTTATTTATTTATTTATTTATTAGGATTGATGTGAACATATATATATTTTTTATTATGCCCTAATTAATTGACATTGTTGAATTATGTTTAATAATTAGGAGTTTTATTAATTGTTGATTAAAGGTGTTTATATTCATTTTCATAATTAAGCTTATTGTTATTCACTTATTGGCTTGTATCTATATATATAATAGACGTATATACAATTTTTGTTTTATTAATTGATTATTTGTTACGTCACTATACGCGCGGTTTATCGTCGTGCGGTTTGTTAGTTTGTTGAATTATATAATTTATGATGCCAGTGTTTTGAAAGTGTTTGGCAAAAACTAGCGGTAAGCGGTAGCTGTTTGTTTTATAAAAGTGTTTGGTTACGTAAATGCTTCTTCAAGTAGCATTTGGAAAGTAGCTCATTTCCAAACGAGTTTTTAATACTAAGTGCTTTAAAACGCTCCTTGCTGAAAGTACACGTAGTTTGAAATTGTAATAGTCGCTTTGTTTTTTGTTTGATGTTTAGTGACGTTAGGTTATTTAGGTAGGTAATAGATAAGACAATAGTTAAATTAAGTATCTTATTTTACTATTTGCTATGGAGTAATTAGATAATTAAATAACTATCGCTTGAACTAAGTTTTTCAAATACTAGAAATTGTTAAGATTCTAGTTATTCTCTGATGGCTGTGTGTTTTGAAAGTGATTATGCGCTATTGGCAGGCCTAGCAGATGTTAGCGTAGTTTATACTTTGTAGGATATGTTTGCAAGTATCTGTTTGTTTTATAAAAATGGCTTCTTTTGGAAACTAGCGTTTCTGTTAACGGCTTAACACTCATTGCAAAACTAGGTTTCTTTACTTGGGGAGGATTTTACTTATTTAACATGGAAATTATCTACTCCATGCGACTAGTTTGAAATGCAATAGTCGTTTGGTTTGCGAATTGTTTTGTGATTAGGTTGTTTAGAGTACGTTATAGATAAAACAAGAGTTACATTAAGTATATGATTATTTGAGCCGCAAGTTAATTAAAAAGTTCGATGCAGAAGTAAGCTTTTTTCAGATACTAGAAAGTGATAAGATTCTAATTATTACTCTAGAAAGCGTATCCCCATAACTGATAAACGAGGTTTTATTAAGATTTCGTATTTGAGAAATAAATGATTGCCGCACGTGCTTTTACAAAGTGATGTTTGGTGGTAAATGTTAGATAAGAGAGTTATTCCAAAATAAGTAGGTTATATAGCTGGCCAAGTGTATGTATAGTTTCTTTATATTCCTTCTTGATTACGTTTATTTTTGGCTTACATAAAGCACCACGGAGATGTGTCGATGGTTTATATAAAGTTACTTCTCTGTTTTTACAGGTTTTCTCCTATCGGCTGCAGTTTGAATAGAGTGACCAAGTTTAATCAAGATATGTCAGCTAGCTCAACAGGATAAATATTGAGTTTGACTAATATTTCAAGTCCCATGGCTATCATAAAATCAGAGGTAAAACTTCTACAGTAGTTTTCTAAATCATGAATTCACTACATTGCTCGATATTGCTGTTTGCGTTAAACAAATTATAATTATTTGTGTCTTATATCACTGCAGATGAAGTCTTTTATTTGGCTCCAAACCCCTGATGAATTAATACAACAAGTGGAGGAAGAAGTTGCAATGTTCTGTCCGATGATATATCGGAAGTTCTTGAACAGGCATGGGATCTTCCAAAAACTATGCTATAAAACTACCTGAGCAAGTTACTCCTGCTATATTAGGCTTGATACTTGATTATTGCCGGTTTCATCAAGTACCCGGACGCTCTAATAAGGTCTGGTTAAACTCTCAGAGTATTTGTTTGCCTTGTCCTTTTTTTAAATGACAGGACTTTGATTATGTCGGGTGACTTATTATCTGTTCAACCAACTCATTGAGCACATATTTCTATTTGATCCATTAGATTCATTGGTAGTATAATATAAACCAAGCTATAGACATTTTCACATCAGTGAGTTGAATGTGCGTTTATAATAAGTATATGCTTCTAATTATTCCTGCAAGGGTCAAATCTATACATTTTTATTCTCTATTTTCCACTTTTTGGTTTTATTTAATAAGCGAAAGGACTTGCGTTTAATATGTAGTATCTTGTTTTCTCAGGAGCGGAAAACTTTTGACGAAAAATTCATACGGTTGGATTCAAACAAGTTGTGTGAGTTGATATCTGCTGCAGACAGCCTCAAGCTAAGGCCATTGGTTGACCTTACTGCTAGTGCACTAGCGGATGATTGAAGGAAAACTGCAGAGCAAATAGTTGAGCGTTCCATATTGTTGATGATCTTACAGAGGTATTTATGCTAAATAGCTGGTTTTATTCCTACATAATCATATTTAACCGCTTACTGTCTGTTGCAGGAAGAGAAGTTGGAACCTTTGAAAATTAGAACGAATGATCCGCGTGTCCGTCTTTTGAATAGGTTATATGCAAGAAAGAGAAAAGAAAGCAAGAAAAATTTGAAGGTGAGCATAACTGTTATAACTCAATATACATCTAAAAATGATTAGATTCCCAATATATTGACTGTTGGTCCGGATGGTTGGGTAACAGGTCAGAATGGCTTGGTTCAGTTGCCCGTAAATATACTTAGGAGAACACCATATACTGTAGTAGAATAGTAATATGCATTTTGAATAAAGAGATTATTAGAGGTTCTCTGCATAGAATGCACCTTACCGTTTGATTCATATAAAGTATAACCGAACAGATCCATTTTAGGTCCAAGCAACTAGAAATCTATAGTCTTTAGAGGAAGATATACACTGTCTGGTAGTTTGTACACTGGTTGTTTGCACATTGATGTCGTGTTGTGTTGGTGGCGTCATAATTTTTACTGTTTGTTACAGAATGTTGAGGAATTCGAGGCGGGTTGATGATCGGTCTGTTGATGATCTCTTGTTATTTATAAATAGTGGAAACGAAGGTATGTGTCTATTTATCAAATTTTTACAACCTTGTTTACTACTTATAGGAATTATTTGCAACTTATATGGGTGTTCTGCTGTTTTCAGATTCCAAAGGTGTCAAACCTACCAAGAATAAAAAATCGCGGAGAAAAAAAATCATCCGAAGGAACCTTCTTCAGACGCTAAAAATGGGAATCATAAGAAGGTTGGTAGCTAAATCACACTGGTAGAAGTGGAAGTTTCCTGTTATTCAATTGATATTCAGTCTTTAAATGATAATTTTTTAGGAAACAGATAGTCTATCTTCTTCCCATAATAGCGAGATTGAGGATTGTGATAGTCCAACTAAACTTTTAAAACTGCTTGGATCGATTTTGTTTTCCTGAGGATGATTTTGACGATGATTTGGATCCTGCGTTGATGGAAGAACTTGACAGGTTTGTTTTGACATCCTTTTTAATTAATTTACCCGTCTTATGAAAATACTTATTGGGCATGTTTTTTTACCATATGATGGGTTTCATGTAGTGGAGGAATTTGCTCGAAGACTGAACTCTGTTTGGCCAGAAAGGGTGCAAGGGATCATCCCGTTTGGCCAGAAGTAGAACATTGCATCAGTATCTAGGAACTGAGAAGCCTAAATGTATTCTTCTTTACACTCTTTGCATGTTTGAAGATTCGGAAAGAACCTAAAACTTTGTGTTCTTCTTTACACTCCTGTTTTTCAATCTCACGCAGAGAGACAATCTCACGTAACAAATGTTATGTTGTAACAGGCATGGAAGCACATGATGCTGATCGTTTCCCATATGCAGCATGTTGTGCTGGCGGGCATAACCTTATAGGTTCTCAGGTCATGTTGACATAGCAAGAAAAGTAGTTTTAATTTTTAGGCATGTTAGCAAATATGTTAGCAAAAATATTTGCTCTTGCCTTTCCAATTGAGGGCAGTGTGAAAAGTGGAAAAGAAGAGCTACAGTATTTTCGTTTTACTTTCATTACTTTTACCTTCAGTTCATAAAGTTTTGGGTTTTGGAGATCTGGTCCTGTTTGTTTATTTGAGGTATTTCCATCGGCATCATAAAATGTGGGATTGCAAGCAATCTAAGCGATCAATATAAAACATTGTTGGGGTTAAAAAATTTCGATACCTTTTTTATATGACATCCTCGTGTATTAGAATTTTAGTATTGTACCG
>OU343218.1:232472221-232571241 GCA_910596185.1 Chrysanthemum makinoi
TTTATACTCACCGAAGTGATAATGCGATCGTGATTTTCGCTAAAGCTTATCCACGAGGAGAGATAAGCAATGATGTAGGCCGTGATGTGAAAAGTCACCAGATGTATAGGTTGGCGCCGATATATATAGAGCTTACTGTAATAAACAATATGATAAGTAAAACAATATGATTAGTTGCATGCTTGTCTAAGATGCATGCGTTCTTTGTGTTTGTATTAGGAGCATACGCTAAAAATGCTCGTGGAGATTAGATGGTTTTCTTGCCTATAAAAGGAACCATAAGAGTAAGTAATAGGAAGAGAGTTTTTCTTAAGTCTTTCAAGTCTTGAAAACATCCAAACATAGAGTTTCAGTTATAAAAGATCCATAGAGGATCAAAGAGTTCTTAGTTATTATAACTTGTATTTACTTTCCGCTATAAAATACGAAGTTGTAGAGATCTTCTATTAGTTTGCTTGTGATTACATAGGCAACACTAACGATCTCCGAAGTGCTTAAGATCTATCAAGAGGTCTTTGGGTTAACAAGTGGTATCGAGCTCGAAAGTCTCTAAGATACTAAGAACCATTCATACCCTCATACAACCAAACATACCCTCACCATGCTCGGATCTGATAATGAAACCAAGTCACCAACACAAACAACACCAACACCACTTCCATGCAACAGCCTTAGTCTTTCAAACAAGAATGGTAAATTTTATTTGAAAAGGGAATAATATGATCTTTGGACTATGAAGATGGAAAACTGGATTTCCAATATTGATTGGAATCTGGGAGGTGGGTGAAGAAAGGAAACAGCTTTAAAGAAAATGATTCCGCATGTGGATGGAAGTTTATCATGGCTCCTCCAAAACCGCCAAGAAGTAATCGCCATGCAGAGAGAGCACAAAGTAAAATATTCGCTTCAAGCCATTCTCTAAGATCACCTGTGTGATGTTCACCATATGGATGATGCAAAGGACATATGGATGGCTCTCAAAGCAAGGTTCGTGGAAATGAAGAATTGAAAAGAATGAGAAAGTCCATGCCGAGGCAACAATTTCAAGACTTCAATATCTCCGAAGAAGAAGGTATCCACAAAGGATACAGAAGTTCCATAGGATTTTGAGTCGACTAAATTTAATGCAAACCTCGATAATGATGATCAACTCAAAGTTCCTTCGATCCTTGCCTCCATCATGGTTGCATGTAAGTATAGCCCTCAAGGCAAAGGTTGGACATGCTCACCTTTGATGAGCTGCATAAACGCACTCTAACTCTTGAACCATGTCGAACTCCATACCGACATCTTCTTCTCGTCATGCACTTTTGTTGGGACATCTCACTCCAACATGACATGCTCCTAGTTCCAACTACTTTCCATCATCTCCTAGTTCCAACTACTTTTCATCATCATCTTGTGCTCCCACTCCACCACATAACACTCGCCCCACTCCACCATGTTCTCAAACTAAGTCTAGTAGTGTGATGGAGGATGTTCTTCATTCTTTGTTGCCGATTATGATACTCGCCAGTATCTTGCATATGAAGACTTTGATCGTGTGGACCCACTTGAAATGGAGGAAATGAAATGAAAATGCAGTGGCATTGTCCAAGGACATCAAAAGGTTTGAAGAAAAGTCCGAAGGAAGTTTGCTTTCAAGGGAAAGGAACCAGTTCGCTTTGATAGGAGAAAAGTCAAGTGTTTCACTTGTCACCAGATGGGGCATTTCTCAAGGGAATGTAAAGACAGGAAGAGTGGAGATGGAGCCAACTACCTCTCCTATCACAGAAACAGCAGAAGTCGAGCTTCAAAGAGCCCTTCTTACCATGGATGAACAGTCAACTGGATCGCATGAACCCGTGAATGAGGAAGCTCATGATACCGATAAGCTTGGATTGCTGGCAAGGTGTACTTCGATGAAAGGCATGATCATTTGCCTTGATGGGACTATCTCGTACACAATCGTATATTTGGTTGTAGCCTTAGATACAATGAACTTAAAGAAGAATATGATGCCATGAAACCTAAGTTTGATGAATGCTATGTTGAAAATGAAGCTCATAAACTAGCATTAAAAAAAGTAGAGAAAGACAAAAAGTATGGTTTCAAAAGAATCAAATAGCTTATGAAGAAAAGATAAAGGTGTTACAGTTTGATCTAGAAGTTGCAAATAATTACTTAAAGCCGCCTCAAAGGATGAAGCTGTGTCTGAGAACCTAGAGCTTAAAGAAAAGGTAGTTGAGGAAATAGCTAGGAATAAACAATGGTTAATTTCAGTGATAACTGCTAGAGAACTCTATAAATACCAATCAAGTAACCTCCCGGCTTAGGATTAGGCTTTCAAAAATATGTTGGAGTAGAAGCTAGGTATGATGGTCATAAATCCACACCAGCAGGGTTAGCTAACTTTGTAAAAGAGGGTAATATGCATGCACCCTCGGACCTATTAGAGGTGAATTTATGCCCACAGACCTGTCCATCAATGTTGACTTTGATGGATCACATCATCTATATGGCGAAGTCAAAAGACTTGCTGCACCTCGATACCTCATCTAATGATTTTGTCTCTTGCTCGACAAAGACAATCATCGGATCAAGGGTCTACTTCCTATGAAAGTCGATTCAAATGAGAAGTCCTGACCTTCCAAGCCTCGAGCCTACACCCAAGCCTCACCACAGCCTACTTACAAGCCTTCTAAGGAAGCTGCCGAGGAATCAACTTCCAAGACAGCTTCTTCAAGACTTGTCTTTTAAATCTTTGAATAATCGTCATAAAACAATTCCTTGAATGTTTCTCGCTTTAAGTACTTCTCGCATGTAATCAAACATCTCACTATTTGAATAAATCTTCCAAGAAGAAGACATGTTTTGTATGTGGAAGTAAATTTCATTTAATTAAGGATTGTGATTTTTATGAGCAAAGATTGGGTACATGTGCTACTCACCAAAAACATAAATCTAAGTGGACCAATGTTGATAATATTCCACCTTATGTCCCACAAGTGCTAATTCGACTCTCATTGGAGAGGTTCAGCTACTGCATTATGTGAAACCAACTAGCCCAAACTTCAAACATGGTTATTGGCCTACTTATGTTGACTCTATGTATCTTTGGGATGGATATGGGAGTAGCTTCTTTGTGAAGCCCTCGGCAGAGTTGTTCTTGGACTATCAAGGGACCAAATCATAAATGGAGGACCAAGAACAATGGTGGATCCTCTAGATCTTCATGTCCCACACCTGTGATCCACAAGGCAGGGTTCAAGTCATAATGACTTGAACCTCCTTTGAATACTAACAGTATGTATATATTTTATTGTTGTTTGTAGGATCATCCCCTTAAGCATAAGAACATTGGTATTGTTGATAGTGGTTGTTCGAAGCATGCGGGAACAGGATATGATGCACAATTTTGTTCCTATAGAAGGAGGAGGCAATGTGACCTTTGGAGGAAGTGATGGGAGTATCACAGGGAAAGGCACCATAAAGACACCTCATATGGATTTTGAAAATGTGTACTATGTTAAGGAACTTCAGCATTTCAACTTGTTCTCCGTTTCACAAAATCACTGTGACACTAAGAACAAAGTTCTCTTCCGAGAATGAATGTCTTGTGTGCTGTCTAAAGACTTCCAACTCCCAGAAGAAAACTTCAATTCTGCTTTGAAGGTTCCTAACTCACAATTTATACACATTCAACTTAATGAAGTTCAACACGGTGGTGACATCACGTGTTTGGTGGCTAAAGCATCACTTGATGAATCTACTAAATGGCATAGAAGGATGGCTCATGTGAATTTCAAGACCATAAACAAAATCTCTAAAATGGGTCTTGTTGAAGGTCCTTTCACCAAAGTATTCACCAATGATCATAATTGTGTTGCATGCAATCAAATGAAAACAACACAGAGCCTCCTACAAAGCTATCAATGCTATGAGCATCATTTTTGAACCTCTTCAGTTGCTCCACATGGATCTGTTTGGTCCAACTCAAGTCAGAAGCATTGATCATAAGTACTTCTATTTGGTTATCACGATGGCTATAGCGATTTTGTTGGGTTTTCTTTCTCGAACCAAAGATGAAACATCTCAAGTACCTGACCGAATTCATCACTCTTGTTGAAAATCGAGTTAACAAAAGGTTAAGGGAATTGATTGTGATAATGGGACAGAGTTCAAAAAATGCTATTCTTATAGAACTTGTGGTCAAAAGGCATAAAAAAGGGACTATAGTAATCCAAGAACCCCACAACAAAATGGGGTGGTTGAAAGAAAGAATAGGACCTTAATAGAGGCTGCTAGATCAATGCTTGCAGACTCTAAACAAAAATATGCCCACTATGTTACGGATGAAGCTGTTGGCCTTGGCGTGCTATGTGCTAAACAGGGTCTCCATTACTAGACCACCACTCAAAACACCATATGAACTTCTCTTTGGGAAGGTTCCTGTCATTCACTACCTAAAACCTTTTGGTGTCAAGTGACCATTTGAACACCATTGATCCGTCCGGGAAAGTTTGATGAAAAGGCTGATGATGGCTATATTGTGGTTATTCACTCATAGTAAAGCATACGGGGTGTACAATGTGCAAGCCAAGAAGATAGAGGAGACG
Source organism: Chrysanthemum makinoi (assembly GCA_910596185.1). Lineage (NCBI taxonomy): Eukaryota > Viridiplantae > Streptophyta > Magnoliopsida > Asterales > Asteraceae > Chrysanthemum > Chrysanthemum makinoi. The sequence continues at coordinate 232,476,820 of OU343218.1, forward strand.
TTGAATATGAGATTTTTGGAAGATAAGCCTAATGTTCAAGGACAAGGTCATACGTGGTCCTTTGACCTTGACTACTTAACTGATTATTTGGGTTACACCAGACATTTGGCTAACCAAAATCTGTGAGGTCCTCAAGAGTCTCCCCACTAACAAGCAGCGCTCCTTAGATGATGATTACGAAAATGAGTTTGAATATGATGAGCAACCTATACTTGTGCCTTCTTTCTCCCCTAACAACATTGCAGGTACCACCTCCAAGGATATTGTTGATACGAGTGATGAAGATGAATCACATTATCTTTGAGGACCTTGCTAGGCTTCAGACTCAAGAATTTCTTGACTAAATCTTGAAGCAGAGACTGAATGGGAGAGGTGCTAATGAGGAGTCGGTGGAAACCATGTTTTATGCTGAAGTTGATTGTCACCTACCCTCCTCAAATCCACAATGAAGGCTATCGTTTCTTCTCATGTTCCTTCTCAAGTGTCTTGGACTTCGGTGAACCCTATACACGCTTTCCAAAACCTTGGATCTTGAAATCATCAACCCACTGTACGGCATCTTCACCTCGACCCTCTTATGATCTGAATTTGAACCAACCATCACTAATCTTGATTCATCCATTGAAGTCAACCCCACTACTATCAGGAGGATCAATATTGCTCATCCTCAATCCAACATTATAGGTGATCTTTTGGCACCTGTTAGAACTCGAAGGGCTATCTCCAGTCCTCGGTTTGGACGATTGCTTTTCTCTCTTATGTCTCAACCGACAAAGAGACAATCACACTAGAACTTCAAGCATTGTCCGTTTGCTTGTTTTCTTTCTCAAGTCGGAACCAACAAGTGTTTCTCAAGCCCTTAAACGATTCAACTGGCTAGAAGCAATGCAAGAAGAATGCAACAATTCACAATCGGCAGGTTTGGATCTTGATTCCACTCCCTGATGGCAAATATGCCATTGGGACAAAGTGGATTTTGAAGAATAAGAGAGATGCTTTCGGGTGTTGTGATAAAAAACAAAGCAAGATTAAGTGCTCAAGGTTTGGACAAGAGGAGGGATTGATTATGATGAAGTGTTTGCACATGTTGCAGGAGTAGAAGCCATTAATTTTCCTGGCTTATGCTTCTTACATGGGCTTCATGGTATATCAGATGGATGTTAAAGGTGCTTTTATGTATGGTGAGATTGAAGAGGAGGTTTATGTCTCTCAACCCAAGGGATTTGAAGACCCAGATCACCCAAATCATGTTTACAAGGTTGTTAAAGCTCTGTATGGCTTACATCAGGCACCTAGAGCGTGGTATGCTAGGCTTTCTTTTTATCATTTCGGGCTGAAGCATGGTTACAGGAGAGGCTATTGATAGAACTCTGTTCCTCAAGAAGAATTACTCGGACATAATGCGGTGCAAGTTTATGGGGACGACATTATTTTGGTCCACAAACGAACTTGGTGTAGGGAATTTGAGGAACTCATGAAGGGTGAATTTCAAATGAGTGCTATGGGAGAGCTTACTTTCTTTTGGGTCTCCAAGTTCGCTGAGAAACAAGATGGCATCTTTATCTGTCAAGATAAATATGTGAGGGACATTTTGAAGAAGTTTGGTATGGAAGGTGTTAGGACTGCCACAACACCTTATGAAGCTCCAAAGACTAAAGCAAATAATGAACCGGATCTACCTGTGAATGTTCATCTGCATGCGGTCCATGATTGGTTCATTGATGTATATTAACGACTTCAAGACACGATATTACTTTTGCTGTGAGTGTTTGTTCTCGACATCAACTCACTCCACTTACTTCCCATCTCAATATTTGTCAAGAAGATCTTTAAGTACCTCCAAGGCCAACCTCTTTTAGGCCTTTGGTACCCAAAAGAATCTCCTTTCAAGTTGGAAGCATATAGTGGCATTGATTATTGCTGGTGCAAATCTGGATAGAAGATCCAAACTGAGCAGGGCTGCCAATTTACGGGCAAGAGGTTGATTTCTTGGCAATGCTGAGAAACAAACAATTGTGGTCGCCTCAATACTGAAGCAGTAGTATGTGGTCCTGCAAATTGCTGTGGTCAAGTCCTTTGGATTCAAAACCAATTGCTGGACTATGGGTACAATTTCATGAACACTACAATTCATATAGATAATCAAAGTACCATCTGCATAGTCAAAAATCAGTTTTCACGTCCGACAAACACATTGAAATCAGGCACCACTTTATAAGAGATGCTTATGAAAAACGTTTAATCAAAGTGGCTAAAATCCATACTGATGATAATGTGGCAGACTTATTAACAAAAGCTTTTGATGGACCAAGGTTTCAACACCTCGTGGTCAATATTGGAATGTTAAACCCTTGACTGCATCGTTTAAGGGGAGGCATAGGCCTCGCGGGAGGCATATGCCTCAGGGGAGGATTTGTGCAAACTCTGCATATTTTTGTATATTATTTGTCTACTAACACTAACCTCTAATATTTCTCTAGTTTGTGTGTTTTTGTGTTGTGTATGTTTTGTGTTGCGTTTGCAGTTGTTACATGACTCATTTGTATGGTTCCTTATATGGATTGCAGTTTGTATATCCCATGATCAAGATCAAATTCATCAAGTGTGGTTCATTAGTACATGGTCAAGATAGCTAAAAGAGTGTTGCTAGTTTATTCTAATATCAAAAGTACTGAAGCAAACAATTTGATTCCACTGAGTAATAATTACAAGAAAAGAAATTGAAGTCAAATTGTTCATTCATTCATTCAGAAACAGCTTACTGATTATAGCTTACATAAAGTCAACCTCTGAACATATGCATCTTCAAGATACGATTTTGCTACACTTAAGCTAATCCTAATCTAGTGTATATCCTTCATTCTGAAATCTAAGTGAATGTTGGATATGCATTAGATATTTAACTTTAACTTCGTGGGTCTTCTGCATATTACATCCATTGTCCTTACAGATGGTTGGATATGCATGACAGCCGACGAAGATGCTAAGGACAAAATAGGAGGATGGATTGATGCAAGCGATTGATGATGGCGATGACCACGCAGGGATGACGGAGAAAAATAACGTGTCCCTGTGTGCTCATCTATTCATTTCAACCAAAATGCAATCGATCCACCTCTCTAAGCCTTTCTATTACGATGTGTGTTGATACACAAAAGATGGTGTAGTGAGACCAGAACCACCTCTCTATCTTGGGGTGTTTAGGAGTGGCGATTCCCTGGCACGAGGTCCTTGTGAGACGAGGTGTCTTTGGAGGTTGGGAGTAGATGTTCCCCTATATAGGAGTCATCGGAGAATCTCATGCAGATTCACTTGATTCACTATACTGTCATCTTCAGAAGAAGGAAGAAGGGTGATTTATTGGGTGGTTGGAAAGGGTTGAGGAAAGTAATCATGCACCATGGGTTTGATTCACCACTTGATGATGATGAAGATGAGGTTGTGAGATCTATGATCTCAGGTTTGGTATTCATGATACAATTTTGTTGATTGGGTTATTTTGCATCTAGGGTTTGTGGTAAATATTTGGGGATCTTGGTGAAGAGATGAGTTACATTGGAATCATTTTATAGACGGGTTCGAGGCTCAATGAGTATTAATGCAAGTGGTGGTACGGTAATCCTAGAATCTTATCGAAGATTTTCTTATCTTGATGTTTTTCATTCTCTTGAAGTTATAACTTCAGCCAGATTGATCATGTATTCTTGCTGAAGTGTTTTTTGGGTTGGATCAAAGATGCAATACACGTCACAAAGGTCAACCAAGCGGTCCATTTTTCTTTGACTATAATTTGGGCAAAAAAACTCAATCCACCATCACTCTCTTGAGAACAAACCAATTCCTCTCATCCTTATTTCACAAACATCACATTTCGAGAATCATAGCTCTAAACACTCATATCCCTCATGGCTCTTGAATTTAAACATGATCACAACAAAGTTGCATTTTGGGAAAGGAAATGGCAGGGATATGAATTATGCGAACCAATGGTGGAATTCCTGAAAAGGTCCAAGATCAGTTATGCTCTAACTCATTCTCCAAATGAGATATATGAATCACTAGTTACTCAATTTTGGGAATCTGAGAAGAGGAGGAGACAGAGAGATTAGGTATATGATTGATGAAACAGAGTACATAGTGACAGAGGACACGATTAGAGGAAGCTTCACTTGCGAAGATGTTGATGGAGTATTTTACTCGGTCAGGAAGATGTGCTTAATGGGCTAAGAAAAATGTTATCGAGAACAAGAACTGATATGTGGTGAAGAAGGAACTCTGCCTCGAAATGGAGGTTCTCTGGTTCACACGCCTGCCAATGCATGAGCAACAATACCGGAGGATGGGACCAGTTCTCTACCCAACTGGGCTATGGTATTGTGTGTCTTTCCCAAGGGGTAACTTTCAATTTTTCTAAGTATATTTTTGAAAACTTGGTTGAAAATATTCAAAAGAAAAAGGGAAAAATTTTAATGTACCCAAGGTTTCTACAAATGATTTTAGACACCACTACCCAATCCCAATCTTTCTATCCCATAGGTACTTTAGAATCGCTAAATTGTTTGCCACAATGAGAACCCACTTTGGGGGAACATCGTCCCTTGCTAGCAGCCCATGTTGCCCCAAGGTAATGAGGTGCCTGATGAGGAGAATGTGGCTCATAATCCTCCTCTTCCCGTTGCTACTGATGGTACTCCATTAGTTGACATTGATCGCGGCCCTCATCAACGTTGAAGCAACTCATGTTGCCTGCGGACCGACCACCATGTCCAAGTCCTCCACCCACACTAGCTACTCATGATGAGTCCGATCTATATAGACTACCCACACCAAGTCTGTTATGGGATCCTCTCACTGAAGATCTTCCTCACCTTGCAGGCATGACCATGATTCTATGAAAGGTCCAATGAAGCTCCCCTAACCACAGAGCAATGCTGGTGGTGGAGCTGAGGACCCTATTTCACTCTCAGCTGTTATGCTCTGCCCGTCAACGGGTATCGGCTTAGGTTACTAGCTGAAAAAGGAGCTTGCAGAGACCAAGTCTTCTCTACATAATCAAGTCAAGAAGTTAGAGGACAAACTCAAAGGGGCTCCAAAGGAAGCTTGTGGTTTCTTCTGATGAAGAACAAGAAGTACCTCAGTTTGGGTCTCTGGACTTGTTGGCTGATGTTTCACTCAATGATCCTTCATCATTAGCTGCTACTTCCTCAAAGAAGAAGGAACCTATTCTCTACACAAGAAGAAAGAGATCTTATTTACATAAGGTTTCTTCTGAAGCTTCTAAGGAACCTAGTGCTGATAAGACTACATCGGCCGATGTGCGGAATGGAGGATGTTTCTTCGATCATGATGACTTTGAGTATTGCAACTGAGGTCCTGTTGTAGACTTATCACGAAGATGAGTGTGTTAAGAAGCTGATGACAAAGGAAAAAATGTCATAACTCTTGATGAGCTTGGTCCGACTGGCTGAGTGAGGAGGAGGAAAGACTAGGTCAACAAGTAGATTGGTGAGTTTGAAAAGTCAAAGGAAAGTGAAGTATTGGCTCATCAACTCTGAAAGAGGATTTTTCATCCTTAACTTCGGAGAGAGAAGAGAACTAGATGCAATGCGGGGTTAAGATGCCTGCACGAACACTGGATGTTCTAACTCATCAAGTCATTTCAAGACCTTCTCTTGCTCAAAGTATACTAGGTGGAGATTTCCTCAGGTGACACATGTTGGAGCGAATGATGGCTCTCGGGAAGACAAGGAGCAAGAAGCTATTGCACAAAGGAAAGCCATCAAAGCTCGGAAGAACAAAGACAAACCTCTTTCTAAAGCCTTGAAATGAGAATGGTGGTGAAGAACCAATGCTCAATGTACAACTCTGCAACTTAACAATGAAACAAGTCAAGGCTTTTCTCCGATCATGTCATGTTTCGCAAATATAACCAAATCATGAGGGACAGATCATCATCTTCAACACATTCTAACACTTGAAAAGGATTGTTGAGAATGAAACTGCTCAAGAAGCCAAAAGACTTAAGTCGGATGATGAACTCCACCCAAGGTGACCTCTCCATCATTCCTGCTGAAGCAACTTCGAAGTTGCTTCCTCTACTAACAAGGGTCAATCTGTGAACCATCTTCCAATTCTCCAGAAGCAATTGATGTATCGGCTCCCACTTCATCAGTGGCACTTTGTTGTCACACTAAGAAGATTCTAAAGTTAAGGAAGCTGATCTTCTTTGAAATTAAACAAAAGAGGCCATAAAGATGCTTCACGGGATGAATGCACTCGTAATCCAACTATGTCTCCCTCTACCTTTCAAGTCCTACCTCAAATGTCAAGATGAAAATGCTCTCTCTGGAGAAATCTATAAGCCTGGTAGGAGGAAGAAGAGAATGGCCAAAAGATCTTCCCTGGATCTTGAAGCAGATAACTCAACGTTCATTATAGAGAGGATCGCTGCCCGATTTTCCTGAAGAAGATCAAAATGCGTTGGAAGATGGAACCGAAGGATGATGAGATGAATGTCATTCATCGAAGGAACTCCTTCAATGGAATTCACTACCTTCTGACGGAAATTCTACACTTGGTAGGCAGGCGGACTTGATTTCTCTGTCACACTCGAGTTACCTCCCATTAATGCAACAAGGAACCACAAAGTTCGGGATGTTCTTACAGGGAGATCTTCAAGTCCTATTAAACTCTCATATTCTCAATAGCAAGGCACATTCCATTTGGGAAAACTCACATCGGTGGAAGGTTGCGTCAGGAGATTCTATCTATCTCCCTCCATCTCCCTCGTGTACATGTGCTTGAGACTAAGAGTGGAATCACTGTTTGTATGCTTGCTGAAAGAAAGTATCCATTGCCCAAGAGACTTATGGAGCGGATGCTTAGTAGTGAAATGGAAATTCCTCCAGATCCATGGGCAATGAAAGGCAGTATGCTTCAACAGTGGGGGTTTGACAAGACTCAACTTCATTACAACAGCAATAGGCCTCATCCTCATCCTAATCATGACACTTGGTACTCTCGGCACTACCTTGTTTTGTTACTTTTAGTTTGCATTATTTATATTTTTTTTTTCTGTTTTATTTCTTTAGAAGTAAAAGAGTTTCATAAAAAGAAAAATCTCAAAAACATCATTTTAAAAATAGTGATAGCGTTTATTTAATATAAATTAGCTTTTTAATTTTCTTCTTCAACTTATTATTAAGTACTCTCAGTTTTTATAATCGTTCTTAGTTAGTTTACAAAGAACTAATTTTATGCGGGTTTGTTTGTTGAACCACTCTGATGGTTTTACTCACCGATGTACCTTGTGTATGTCAAGAGTTGACTAGTCCAAAGTGATGACACTTTGGTAAAGACACATCAAATCTGTTGATAGCTGTTATGGTTTGCTCAAAATCATAGGGTATGCAACCACCCATGCTTAATTGCTGAGGGTTGTATGGTCATCAATTCACCATGGTCTATTACTTTTTGGAATCCAAGAATTGGCTAGCCCACATGAATGTGGCATGTGGTAAAGGCAACTGAATCCATATTTGGTGCTCAATTCACCAATGCTAAAAATTGACTAGTCCTGAGCAAACGGCACAGTGTTAAGACAAATCAATCCGTTTATATGGTTCTTTGGTTTGCAATAAATCGATGATGGTTATCAATGTACCATGGTTTTGAACTCAAACATATGGCTACTCCGAGTAGTAAGGCTATTGGTAAAGAGACTTCAAATCCATTATTTTCAATGATTCACCTCTCACAGGAGTTAACACACCGGAATGTGATGAGAATAGTATGAAACTTATATGTTTTGATGTACATGATGTCATATGTTGCTGCAAAGATCAGGCGTATCACGATTCAGACATCATAGAGATGTTCCTCTTCTTAATCTTTGTTGCTGATGTTCGAACACAATCCTCAACAATTTTAAAGATCTATCAAGGAAACTGGAACTTAACCTAGTCAAATTCCAGTTTAGGGGAGGATTGTTGGGAATTACGGTAAACTACTGGAGCTGGCGAAGTTACCTTTGGATCTGGCTGAAGTAAGCCGAAAAGTTTTGCCGAAGAAGGAGCGAATATGCGAGTTATACTTCACTAAAGTGATAATGCAGATTGTGATTCGCTAAAGTGCTTATCCACGTAGTGAGAGATAAGCCACAGTATGTAGGCCCTGTATGTAGAAAAGTCTAGCCGTATGTATAGGTTGGCGCCGTATTATATAGAGCTTACTCAGAATAAATAATATGATGAGTAAAACAATATGATTAGTTGCATGCTTGTCTAAGATGCATGCGTTCTTTGTGTTTGTATTAGGAGCATACGTTAAAATGCTCGTGAGTGATTAGATGGTTTTCTTGCCTATAAAAGGAACCATAAGAGTAAAGAAGAGGAAGAAGAGAGTTTTCTTAAGTCTTTTCAAGTCTGTAAAACATCAGAAACATAGAGTTTCTATAATCAAAAGATCCATAGAGGATCAAAGAGTTCTTAGTTATTATAACTTGTATTTACTTTCCGCTATAAAATACGAGTTGTAGAGATCTTCTATTAGTTTGCTTGTGATTACATAGGCAAAACTAACGATCTCCGAGTGCTTAAGATCTATCAAGAGGTCTTTGTGGTTAACAAGGCGCCAAGTAATTGCAACGCCAGCTCCCGGAAGCCGAGCTCATGTCGGGAGGCCTGAGGCAACAACAGGTGTTACAGCTTATTTATATGCGTGTGCGATTGCTTCTTTAAAATTTGCTGCGTCTTTATTACATATTACAATTTCTCCTTTACTTGTAACAATTTACATATGTCACTTTAGGAACAAACGCTACTCATTTAGCAGGCCCAGAGAGGCCAGTCCATAGCTCCTAATGTTAGGCGACCCACGCCAACAAGGTATTCGTGGCACCATGTTTTCTTAAATAACGTTTTATTGTTGTTGGGTGGTGTATCTTTACACAACGATACGGTTCCATGTTCTCTCACACTACCCCAACGTTGGTGCTTTTTGGATTCAATGCATCTTTGTTATGCGATTTCTTTTTCATTGCGGTTTGTAATAACCCATGTATCACCGACTAATATAGTCTTGCCTTTGTATTTTAGAAGTTATGGTTTGTTACGCTATTAGGTTGCGTTGTCATCGGGCATAAGTGTTGGCATTTCCCTTTTATTTATTCTATCAGGAGTTTCATTGTTTATGTTCTTTCAATATTATATGCTATTCTTATCCTATATATTATTTCCTTTGCGACAAGTATCGGAGGAGACAACGAAACACGAAACAAACAAAAACAACAAAGTAAATGAATCAGTTGCAACACAGCCTAAACACGACTACGAATTGAAAATGTTGGTAAAACGCCCCCGCCGCATCGCGGCGGGTTTCATGCTCGTTAGAAATATTAGTAAGATTTGTACAAATTGTATATTAAGGGGTCAAATGTATGTGAATTGTGTTATTGACAAAATTTAGGCAATTGTTAAGGTTAAATGAAAGGATAACTATTTAAAGAGTGTGAAATGATTATATTTGGTTTAAAAAGGATCATTTATCAAATAGTACACTACATATAAAAAAACGAGTGGGTAAGCCCGCGCGTTGCTGCGGGAATGCTATTTAAAAGAGAAAAGTATTAATGTAGAGATATGCAAAAATGTTAAAAACATAACAGTCATGCAACAAAGTCTTGAATGTCCATTTAAAGTAACCATATTCCATTACAACATACAGTTATGCTACATATAACTTTCTTAAGTTATGGAAAGTGTAAATGGGGATCAAAATCAAGTAAAGGTTTGAGCTATTTAATAAGAAAATTGGCAAACTTACTCTTCTGCAGTAGTCATATGTTTAAGTCGATTCGTTCTTGGCATTAACGACAGGATACATAAATAACATTTTTCCAATCAAATAGGCCGACTCCCATATTGTCGTCACTCTCTTCCTTGAGTTGTTCCTGTTAACAACCGGGCCAGTAGGATTTAGCCTCAACACCTTACACCTACTACCTTCAAGCGGCCGACCTATTTCATCATGTAAAAAAAGTTTAGTTTGAACTGCCACAAAGCAACTTGAAGTGTACGTATTTACAAAAAAATAATTACCTTTCCTAAAAATTTATAATAGATACAATCTGTAAGATTTTTAACTTACAAAACCAATTAGGCTACAATCTTGATCACCTACCTCTTCAAAATTACGGCAATCATAACTCCTAGATTTACAATTGCTTTTAACTACTTATTTGCTCATTGGTCAAAGAACATTCACGGTTATGTTTAACTACATAGAATATTACCTAGTCCATTTCCTTAGTAACAATCATTTCCTGAGTAGTTAAACAATTGAATGTGATTCTTGTTTTTGAGAATCAAAGCAAATAAAATCACTCTATATTCCCACATAATCCCTAATAACCATCAATTTATCCACACAATTAAAAGATATACACATACCTCAGCCAGACTTTCACACACCATCTTTAATAATATAATGGATCTATCGACTACCGACCGAAAGGGCGAGGAAAAAATCCTGTAAACCAGAGTATTAATCCAATTTCGATTTGTTTATGTCTTTTGACAACTGATTCAAGGCAAAACACATGCAGTTAGTGCGCGCATGTGGATATTGGAATGCATATAAGTGTACATGGAATATAGAGTAGAGTGTGTTTTAAAGAGTGAAGAGGAATTATCGTATGTTTTTTAGTGTGAAAAAGTTGGTTGTGGAAGAAAGTAGGAGCAACTTTTAATAGTGGGAAAGGGATTAGTGTGGGTTCGTGGGTGTGAAATGTGTCTGGAAGAAACGGGAATATGTACATATCAACTGGCAATTAATAGATCAAAAAACTGTTAGTAGTACAAACACTTGTATGATAGATGTTAAATAGTACAGACCATGTGTCCATTTGGTCAAAAATCATGTTTGAAATTGTATTACAATGTCATTAAGATGGATTATACGTGAACAGTGAATTTGAAAACTACATTGGGCCAATAGTATTGTGCCAAACACATGGGTTGTCAACTGTTAGCCATAGTAACAACATAAATCACATGTAATACACCAATAGGATGCCACATTAACAAATAATCAACCACTAAATGAATTTCATAATTGTACCATCAAATTTCCACTTTTATAATATATTATAATGTATAAATATACTTAAAACTCACAAAATTTGAAAATATGGTACTAATATACTCCATTATTATGCTTTTATGTCTTAGCAAAAATGCTGTTCCATAATATTGTTTATAAAATTTGATGTTGTTTCTAAAATTATCGATTATTATTATTATTATTTTCTTTTTTACACATTCATCCCAATACCTCTCTTAATTTTAATCCATGTTTTAATCCCAATTTTAACTAGTATAATAATGTTATCATCTCAGATGATAATAAAGACATGCGAACATCAATTAATAAATGTTACACGAAACACGTAAACACAATATCTTAACTACAGATATTTGCTAACATAAAATCTTATCGCTATTCAAAGTCACACGTCCAATCTCTTTATAAACTCAAAACTTTCTTATAGTGAATCTTTAGAAACAAAACACGATACGGCCAAATGCTAACAATATCTTTTTTATTTCTGCAAAATATTTGATCTAATCATTTTCTTTTTTATTTGTGTAAAATATTTGATCTAATCACTTTGAATCCTAATCCACACTTAAATGGGCCTTAGCCCATCTCGTAAGCCCACAACATCACAAATTTCTCAACGATCGCCACGTCGTTAAACCCATCTTTATAAACCAAACAAAAATAAAAAACAAAAATACAAAATAAAAACCCTAGCTGCAAATTTCATCCTCCATTTTCACTACATTTTATTTATTTTATTTTATTTTAATAAATCATAATAATAATAATTGAAAGGTATGTAATTCATTTTTATTTATTAATTAATTTATTTATTAGGATTGATGTGAACATATATATATTTTTTATTATGCCCTAATTAATTGACATTGTTGAATTATGTTTAATAATTAGGGATTTTATTGTTAATTGTTGATTAAAGGTGTTTATATTCATTTTCATAATTAAGCTTATTGTTATTCACTTATTTGCTTGTATCTATATTCTATATATATACGTATATACAATTTTTGTTTTATTGATTGATTATTTGTTACGTCACTATACGCGCGGTTTATCGACGTGCGGTTTGTTAGTTTGTTGAATTATATAATTTATGATGCCAGTGTTTTGAAAGTGTTTGGCAAAAACTAGCGGTAAGCGGTAGCTGTTTGTTTTATAAAAGTGTTTGGTTACGTAAATGCTTCTTCAAGTAGCATTTGGAAAGTAGCTCATTTCCAAACGAGTTTTTAATACTAAGTGCTTTAAAACGCTCCTTGCCGAAAGTACACGTAGTTTGAAATTGTAATAGTCGCTTTGTTTTTTGTTTGATGTTTAGTGACGTTAGGTTATTTAGGTAGGTAATAGATAAGACAATAGTTAAATTAAGTATCTTATTTTACTATTTGCTATGGAGTAATTAGATAATTAAATAACTATACGCCGAACTAAGTTTTTTCAAATACTAGAAATTGTTAAGATTCTAGTTATTCTCTGATGGCTGTGTGTTTTGAAAGTGATTATGCGCTATTGGCAGGCCTAGCAGATGTTGCGCGTAGTTTATACTTTGTAGGATATGTTTGGCAAGTATCTGTTTGTTTTATAAAAATGGCTTCTTTTGGAAACTAGCGTTTCTGTTAACGGCTTAACACTCATTGCAAAACTAGGTTTCTTTACGGCTTGGGGAGGGGTTTTTACTTATTTAACATGGAAATTATCTACTCCATGCGACTAGTTTGAAATGCAATAGTCGTTTGGTTTGCGTTAATTGTTTTGTGACGTTAGGTTATTTAGGTACGTTATAGATAAAACAAGAGTTACATTAAGTATGATTATTTGAGCGCAAGTTAATTAAAAAGTTCGATGCAGAAGTAAGCTTTTTTCAGATACTAGAAAGTGATAAGATTCTAATTATTACTCTAGAAAGCGTATCCCCATAACTGATAAACGAGGTTTTATTAAGATTTCGTATTTGAGAAATAAATGATTGCCGCACGTGCTTTTTCAAAGTGATGTTTGGTGGTAAATGTTGCGATAAGAGAGAGTTATTCCAAAATAAGTAGGTTATATAGCTGGCCAAGTGTATGTATAGTTTCTTTATATTCCTTCTTGATTACGTTTATTTTTGGTTTACATAAAGCACCACGGAGATGTGTCGATGGTTTATATAAAGTTACTTCTCTGTTTTTTCAGGTTTTCTCCTATCGGCTGCAGTTTGAATAGAGTGACCAAGTTTAATCAAGATATGTCAGCTAGCTCAACAGGCGTAAATTATTGAGTTTGACTAATATTTCAAGTCCCATGGCTATCATAAAATCAGAGGTAAAACTTCTACAGTAGTTTTCTAAATCATGAATTCACTACATTGCTCGATATTGCTGTTTGCGTTAAACAAATTATAATTATTTGTGTCTTATATCACTGCAGATGAAGTCTTTTATTTGGCTCCAAACCCCTGATGAATTAATACAACAAGTGGAGGAAGAAGTTGCAATGTTCTGTCCGATGATATGTCGGGAAGTTCTTCGAACAGGCATGGGATCTTCCAAAAACTATGCTATAAAACTACCTGAGCAAGTTACTCCTGCTATATTAGGCTTGATACTTGATTATTGCCGGTTTCATCAAGTACCCGGACGCTCTAATAAGGTCTGGTTAAACTCTCGAGTATTTGTTTGCCTTGTCCTTTTTTTAAATGACAGGACTTTGATTATGTCGGGTGACTTATTATCTGTTCAACCAACTCATTGAGCACATATTTCTATTTGATCCATTAGATTCATTGGTAGTATAATATAAACCAAGCTATAGACATTTTCACATCAGTGAGTTGAATGTGCGTTTATAATAAGTATATGCTTCTAATTATTCCTGCAAGGGTCAAATCTATACATTTTTATTCTCTATTTTCCACTTTTTGCTTTTATTTAATAAGCCGAAAGGACTTGACGTTTAATATGGCGTATCTTGTTTTCTCAGGAGCGGAAAACTTTTGACGAAAAATTCATACGGTTGGATTCAAACAAGTTGTGTGAGTTGATATCTGCTGCAGACAGCCTCAAGCTAAGGCCATTGGTTGACCTTACTGCTAGTGCACTAGCGCGGATGATTGAAGGGAAAACTGCAGAGCAAATACGTGAGACATTTCATATTGTTGATGATCTTACAGAGGTATTTATGTTAAATAACTGGTTTTATTCCCACAAAGAAAGATGAATTAAACTGTTTAATCATATTTAACCGCTTACTGTCTGTTGCAGGAAGAGAAGTTGGAACCTTTGAAAATTAGAACGAATGATCCTCGTGTCCGTCTTTTGAATAGGTTATATGCAAGAAAGAGAAAAGAGTTGAAAGCAAGAAAAAATTTGAAGGTGAGCCCATAACTGTTATAACTCCAATATACATCTAAAAATGATTAGATTCCCAATATATTGACTGTTGGTCCGGATGGTTGGGTAACAGGTCAGAATGGCTTGGTTCAGTTGCCCGTAAATATATTTAGGAGAACAGCATATACTGTAGTAGAATAGTAATATGCATTTTGAATAAAGAGATGATTAGAGGTCCTCTGCATAGAATGCACCTTACCGTTTGATTCATATAAAGTATAACCCCGAATAGATCCATTTTGGGTCAAAAGCGCCAACTAGAAATCTCTAGTATTTAGAGGAAGATATACACTGTCTGGTAGTTTGTACACTGGTTGTTTGCACATTGATGTCGTATTGTGTTGGTTGCGGTTATAATTTTTACTGTTTGTTACAGAATGTTGAGGTCAAAGAGGAGCGCGTTGATCATCGGTCTGTTGATGAGATCTTGTTATTTATAAATAGTGGAAACGAAGGTATGTGTCTATTTATCAAATTTTTACAACCTTGTGTACTTCTTATAGGAATTATTTGCAACTTGATGGGTGTTCTGCTGTTTTCAGATTCCAAAGGCGTCAAACCTACCAAGAATAAAAAGAAAAATCGCAGGAGAAAAAATAATCCGAAGGAACCTTCTTCAGACACTAAAAATGGGAATCAAAAGAAGGTTGGTAGCTAAATCACACACTGGTAGAAGTGGAAGTTTCCCGTTATTCAATTGATATTGATAGTCTTTAAATGATAATTTTTTAGGAAACAGATAGTCTATCTTCTTCCCATAATAGCGAGATTGAGGATTGTGATAGTCCAACTAAACTTTTAAAAATGCTTGGATCCGATTCTGATTTTCCTGAGGATGATTTTGACGATGATTTGGATCCTGCGTTGATGGAAGAACTTGACAGGTTTGTTTTGACATCCTTTTTAATTAATTTACCCGTCTTATGAAAATACTTATTGGGCATGTTTTTTTACCATATGATGGGTTTCATGTGTAGGGAAGTGGAGGAATTTGCTCGAAGACTGAACTCTGTTTGGCCAGAAAGGGTGCAAGGGATCATCCCGTTTGGCCAGAGTAGGAGCATTGCATCAGTATCTAGGAACTGAGAAACCGAAATGTATTCTTCTTTACACTCTTTGCATGTTTGAAGATTCGGAAAGAACCTAAAACTTTGTGTTCTTCTTTACACTCCTGTTTTTCAATCTCACGCAGAGAGACAATCTCACGTAACAAATGTTATGTTGTAACAGGCATGGAGCGCACATGATGCTGATCGTTTCCCATATGCAGCATGTTGTCGCTGGCGGGCATAGCCTTATAGGTTCTCAGGTCATGTTGACATAGCAAGAAAAGTAGTTTTAATTTTTAGGCATGTTAGCAAAAATATTTGCTCTTGCCTTTCCAATTGAGGGCAGTGTGAAAAGTGGAAAAGAAGAGCTACAGTATTTTCGTTTTACTTTCATTACTTTTACCTTCAGTTCATAAAGTTTTTGGGTTTTTTTTTGGAGATCTGGTCCTGTTTGTTTATTTGAGGTATTTCCATCGGCATCATAAAATGTGGGATTGCAAGCAATCTAAGCGCGATCCAATATAAAACATTGTTGGGGGTTAAAAAAATTTCGATACCTTTTTTTATATGACATCCTACGTGTATTAAAATTTTAGTATTGTACCGTGTAAGCACGTGAATTGTATCCACAAAATTCTTCATGTAGAACACACAAACCTTGATTTGTAACTGTAAACACTCGATGCAATTGCAGATACTACGGCAGTTGAGGATACCTGAATGTGGGATACGTTCAAACATCTGGTTTATTTGTTTATACTGCAATAAAACAAACACTCTAAAAAGGGAACATCACGTTTACCATATTAGCCCTGAAAAAGTTATAGACAACTTTGATTTAATATAAAGAGTTTCTATTTATAAGTTTACTAGTCTGAAATGAGTTTCACATGTACAAAAAAGGGGAAAAAGTTATCTTTTGATTTCAAGTTTTAGCAAATCTGGAATCATTCTTTCTAGATTCCTTTCAGCTGAGAAACTTTAAACCGGTTTTCCAACTTTTTAAAGAGTCACAAACACAATATGACCGGTGGTCAACTTTCTTGGCTCGGACTGTGTTTTGCCACGAGTAAATCTTCTGTATAAATAGATGGCCTGACAGTGACGTGTCATTTTTCTAGTTCTATGACCACCTGGTGACGAAAGTTGCAATTCTAGTAAATCTTCTGTATAAAGTTACCAGGCAGATTAGCAAAAGTTTAAGCTGTGCTAAAACATAGATATGTAAGACTAGAGAGGCATAATGATACAAGAAAAGCAATTATTGCTACAAATGACTGGAAGCTTATTACCAGAATAACACTAACTGAAAAAATAGATAAGAACACAACAGATGGTGGAATCTCGAAACTGCAAAATCAACTATAAAGAATACCAAGTTTCTTTTTTGGTAAAATCTTGCTCAAAAGACAGAATACCCACTGGTAAAACAGGTAGTTCTGTAACAATGTAAATAAACAGTCTCATCAAGTCAATCAAACTGCACATTTTTGGTTGGGTATAATGCTAAAAAATGCTCTGGATTCCTTCAAACTTCTACCTTTCCTACTAAGCGACTCTATGTTTTGGAATGTACTTTATCTTCATGTTCTTATCGGGCCACGTCCTAAACTTGGATTTAACATTTGCACTGACTGGAGAATCAATCTCCACTTTCGCCAGTTGACTATTCGGATTACCAACAACGCGCCCCTGAGCATCAGATTCTTGACAGTCAAGTTGGCCTGGTAGCTCGGGTGCTGAAGTTAGAACCAACTCCACATGTTCCCCTGCAATTGCTTCTTTCCATCCTGCACATGAAAGAAATCACCATGGCTAGTCAGCATCACTTTATATGAAAATATTTGTCAACACATTATCTTAGATGAATCATAACAGTTAAGATAACAATAGATATTTTTTTTTCAAAATATGAAACACTTTCATAAATTGTACGCATTAGAACAAGAATGTACTTTGGACAGCTTTCGACCTTTTTCCTTAATGGTCCTTTTTCAGGTATTCTACCTTTCCTGTGCTATTAAGGTTAAAACATAACAACATCAGACCGTTTAAAACTGAATTCCCAACACAGATTTTTGGTTGTCCTCGGCACATGAAAAGTTTTGGGAAACAGTTTATGGAAAAATGCATGGGGCAAAAAAGTAAAAAGAAGAGATATAATTTGAGAGCAACAAAGCTTACTCTGAGATAGAAATGCTTTTGCTGCATCAATAGAGAATGGATAATGATCCTGATTATCGACATCTTCAGCTTTTAAATTAGAATCATTAGTGACCGAATAGTCATTTCCATTCAAATTGCACGCTGGCTGATGACTCTCAGTAGAAACAGTTTGCTCAGTGCCCCTTTCTGATGTTGTATCCTGTTCCACTGCTTGACTGTTGCTTATATCTGTCAATTGACCTCTTGCGTCGTGTCTGGGCCTCCAAAACTTGGCATTAGAACGGTTGGCGCCATTTTGGACACTTTTTGTCTTGACTTCTGTGTTTCTATCTGCTTGAACCTCGGCTTGACTGTTGACCTGATGCTGACCTGTACTAGTCCTCACAGTCACTGATATGGAACCAATCATCAACTGACAGTTGGTGCTAGCAGTGGTTTGGGTTTGATTAATTGCGTCATTGTTTACTCTGGATTTCACAATCTCTTCACCAACATTTCCAGATTTAGGCTTCTTAGTCCAAATTTTACCACTATGAACCCTTTGTTCCCTGTGTTTGTGGGTTTGTTCCCATTTTATCACATTACCATTCTGATTATTATAAGGACTATTACGACCGCCTCTTTGTGATTTCTGCACCTGCCATCGAGCATTGAAATGGTGTGATCCATTCCCCTGCAACTTCTGCTGTGCTTCGATGTCAATGGCTTCTTCATTGCTTGAGAACTGAATGGGATTAAGAGGCTCAACTGCATATTGATCTGGGGTGAGAGGATTGACCTCTGGTGAAGTTTGAGGGCTGGAAGTTTCTGATGATGGGATGCTCTCAGATATATCAATAGCAGTGTTTAAGTCTGCTTTCATCCTATTAGAGTGATCCCTTGCCCTTTGTTCCTTCTGCCGGATCTTTCTTCGTCTTTTCCTTTCTATAAGGCCAGCTTGCCTATGTCCCACAACATAAAAATTGGGGATCGTGTTAATCAAATATTTATAACCAATCTATATACTGTACCAAATACATTGGGAAATAAAATGTAAGTTTAAGATAACAAATCGCTTAACGAAGATTGTCCTAAGAGTATTTACTGACGATTGGCATCTATGAACACCTTCTAAATTATGTATTTCTGGATCGTTAATAATACTTGCACAGTTGCACCTACCCATCGCAGCATTGGGTTCACAAAGAAAAATGTCTAGATATATAGAAAAAAGATTATAAGGCGCCACAAACCTCCTCTGAGCAGCTTCCTCTTCTTCTACGAGCAGCTTCTGGCATCTTAACGCCTCAGCGTCCTTGTCTGCAAGCCATGCCTTCACCTAACCACATCAAAACTGAATTAGTAGTTGTACAAACTTCATCATTATCAGAAACAAGATGGTTTAATGATTACTTTTCATTTATATTGATTTTATAAACCTTTTGGATACTATCTCAATGATGACAAATGCTAGCTTTGATGCATTTACAATGTTAACATATTCCGTACATGTACCACCATAAGTTAAGAAGTTAGGGGTTTCTCTGTGAAATGGTTGTATAAACATGAAAAGCTCAAACGCAGATCATAAACTATTTTAGGGATTCTCTCTAAAGACAAACGGTCTCACTTCTCCAAGTCTGAATTTAAATCGAGGATAAGGCAGTTAACTTTGATTTTAATTTTTACAAGACACAATATAAGCTGTGAGGTATCAGAATGATAGGGGTTGTCCATAACAAGTAAGCATGGATATGCTTTTTATTGGGCAAAAAGGTTTGTGATTCAAATGCGATAAACAAATGAACTATCTAAAACTGTGATATACCACATGATACATGAATATCTATCAATCAATATGGATAGAACGGAATATACCAATTTTTGTTCGACAAGAAAACTGGCGCAAGCAAATAAATTTCTAAGTTCGGAGAGAATTTTCCCGGCTTCCCCATTAAAGACAAATTTTTGCAATGATTCAGCTGTTCCAGCGCATAGGAATGTTCTCTCGCTAGCATCATCAAGAACACTGAATAATTCTTTGGAGGAAACTGGCAGCATGGGAGGTCTACCTTGAATAATATTCTGCAATTAAGCATAACAATGTATACCTTATTACCTTAAAAATTAAAACAATGTGAAAACTGAATAAAAGCAGCATAATGAAGAGATATTTACCAGTAGTGCAGAGCCAGCCTTCCAATATACTTGTGTAAGAGATAGATAATTTGGTTTCCGTAGATAATCTGCAATCTCTTTTACTATAGAAGAGCCTGGAACTTCCTAAATGGAAACCACAATCAGAAAAGATAGTTCAGATATTACGTTATAACATGGACATGACCCTATTAAAAATCAGAGAAATTTGGTCCAACAAGTCAACAAATTTAGATACAAGCGAAATCAGAAGTGGAGAGCCAAATCAATAAAGATAGGACATTCGAACTAGAGACAAATTCGGAGCTTCAAGGCGTTCAAAAGTAAAATTGGGGAAAAGAAAGTAGACCAGCCCAATACCTCTAGATTAACATCGTCCAAAGACATAATGTCCTGAGCTTCATCATAAGCCAGCTGCAAAAGACACATAGGTGATAGGTGAGCAAAGTGAAGCCGGGATAAAAAAAACCTTCTGATGTGCATACTACAACGATGAAAGTTTACCTTATCCCAAAATGCTCCTAGAAAATCTCTGTACTTCTGAGGCTCCTAGAGAACAAAGATAAAAAGGCCATATATATAAGAAACATATCATATGTGGCGCAAATATGACTATAATCAAGTAGCTCGGATAGGTAGGTCTCAAACTCTCAATAGTTCCATAAAAAAAAAAGAGTAGAGATATTGGTTTCTACATACAAGTAAGAGAGCCTTATGATATTTCTTAGACCGGCGGTGAACTTTTATATGTCTCCGATAATTGACAGGCGAGCAGAACTCACGGGCACACTTATCACATTTCTGCATCTGAGGCTTCATTGGAGCGAGCAGTGGCCAAGTAGTGAGATCTGCACATAGAGAAGGCATATACGATACATGTTAATGTTGCTTTAAACAATCCTCGTAACTGCAAGAAGCAGCACCCAGGTTGCAAAGTAACATTCATACTTAAATTGTAGACATGATCATGCTTACATTTATAGTACTATAAACACCGAAGTGTTATCATGTGTTGCTGACTTATAATAGCAAACAAACACGCATGAAGTTTGAACTATTATCAATTTCGGATGACAGATATATTTTTAGTACCTGGCTGATCAAAGCTATGAAGTAACTGTATCCACTGCGTAGGGCTGTCCTCAGTCCTCGAGAACGAAAACAATGGCTGTTTCCCGACAGCTTGCCTGAGAAATGTATCTAAAGAATCGTTCCCCTCCTCTGAGTTCATTGCATCTGGCGTATTGGCGCCCAAAAGTTTTGTGACAGGCATCTATGCTAACAAAAACTCTTCACCACACCAAGACTGCACGAAATGATTACAAGCACAGAGTACATGAGCAACGGCAGTCATGAATGCACTTAACAAAAATATTGATTAAACGTTAACATTATGAACGTAATGCAATACTTCATTTCATGTTTAAGGCTAATTTCGGATCCCTCCATTTCCCTCTTGGATGTAATCAATAGCAAGTGTAACCGAATACACACAAGTCTCGTAAACCTAGTATTAACCACATTATGCATGCCAGTTAATGCGGGGGGAAAACAGCCTCGATGATATTACATTGTATGTACCTAAAGCTATAACTACAATCTAGATGCCAAGATATATGAGCATTTATAGCACCATTGAAATATGAGACGATAAATATGTCAAAACCAAACAGCATCTATAAGACAAGTAGAATATTATCCACGAGTACAACTTATACACCAAACACTATCTATTCACACATAAAGTAGCTATCAAAACAAGCCTACTGGCACGCCTTGAATGTCAATTCCAGCAGAAAACAGACTAATCACAATGCAACCAAACTAACTGTCGATCGCTAACCAGGTCGTATCTATATCTATCTACACGCAATACAAAAAATCTCATAATCAATAACTGTAGTAGCTACGTCACATCATCACTCACTCATTTAACCATATACTACATTTTCAACAAAAACATCTATTATTAAACATCGTTATCGGATAATTCGCATAATAATAAATACAAAAAAAAAAAAAAAAAAATGAAAATGCCAGATCATCATCAATGAATGAATAAAAACAGATAGATCATGTATATATAAAAGAAATAAGGTATGAGTGTTTATAATAAGTGGATGAAACTAAAAGGTGATTGGAAATGAGGTGATCCGTGAGAAGCACGTGCAGGTGAAAGTAGGTTAGGTACCAGTGTTAAAGATCGCCGGAGATCGGAGATATAACACGAAATAAATATTTGTGTGAAGCAAGGAAAGCAATCTGGAGAATGAATGAAAAATATAAAAAGCAGAAGAGGAGGAGGAAATGTTTTTATATAAACAAAAAAAAATGGAGGCCTTTTCAGTGTCATAAATAATAAAAGCCTGCCTGGACGAGTTACTATATATATATATATACTTGGGTGGGGGAATTGCATATATATTCATTAAAATTTAAAAACTTGCATATTTCCTCATAATACAAGTTTTTATTGCATGATATACAATGCATTTTAAGCATGTTTTGAGTATATATGCAAATATGCAAGTTTTAGTGGGTATATATGCAATTGACCCATATATGTTTGGGGGAATTGCATATATATATACCCATTAAAATTTAAAAACTTGTATATTTCCTCATAATACAAGTTTTTATTGCATGATGTACAATGCATTTTAAGCATGTTTTGGGTATATATGCAAATATGCAAGTTTTAGTGGGTATATATGCAATTGACCCTATATATTTTTGTCACACACATTTTTTTTTTAAAAAAGAAAAAAATATATTTAAAATATAAATATTGTTTATTTGACATAATTTATATAAAAAAAATGAAATTATAAAATAATTTTTTATAAGAGAAAAGTACAAAAATAAGCCAAAATCTTTTTTGAAGTCCCCCTTTGTGGTCACTTTTTAACTCAATGTCCAAAATGGTCATGCGCAACCACTTGAAACCGCAGCTCCACCCAAAATTCGTTTTTGCGCAACCACTCGACTCCGCAGCTCCACCCAAAATTCGTCAAGTGTCCAAATGAAAATACAAAAAGTACAAATAATAAAAAAAAGTACAAAAAGTGTACTTTCATTTGGACACGTGGCGAATTTTGGGTGGAGCTGCGGAGTCGAGTGGTTGCGCATGACCATTTTGGACATTGGGTTAAAACTTGACCATAAAGAGGATTTCAAAAAAGATTTTTGCTTATTTTTGTACTTTTCTCTTTCTATAATCAATTAAAATCAAATGCCGCTTCATATAACATTTTAAAATAATACTAGTATTCCTTTATAATCTAGAGTTTTTTTTTTTGGAACGATGAACTATATGTTAATCTTCCAAACATATTACATCAAATATAGATCATGGCATTTTAAAAGTTCTTATTTGCTTTTCCAAGTTCAAATAAACTCGCAATATAGTCCAAACACCCATGTAACCAAGTTTAGTAAAGTTATTGGCAAGGGTATATTTTCAAGTTAAGTTCTATTTTAGGTTATTTTAGTATAATGAACTACAAGTCTTTTTCTTGATATAACTATTACTACTAATTTCTCAATTTAGTTTGTTGGTACACTCTTTTGTTTGAGTGTCAATTTAAAAACGCTTTTTTAAAAACTTGTTAGAAGGTGTTTGGTATTGCGTTAGGAAAGTGCTTTTTGATTATCACGTTTGGTAAACTCAAAATAATCATTTAATAGTGTTTGGCAAAACATAAATGATAATCACTTTTTTGCGTTATTGAGGCTTCAAGACGCCATTTTGCAACATCTCATCACATGATGCAAGGAAACACAATTTTCTTTTTTCCATCAAATTACCGATTCACCCTCAAACTATTAAATATACACTACTGCATCTTAGACTAGAAGAACTAAAAAATAAAATGTCCATCTTGGTCATTTTACATGTCCTACGTTATTAAATAATCTGATTTACTAATACTTAAATAACTGATTATCTAATTATTTGCATTATCAAACAGCAGAATCAAATCCAAACACTAAATTTTAGAAGCACGTTTTGTAACAGTTAATTATCTTATTATCCGTTTTTAGAACACATAATCTATTTTCAATAATAATCCCACACCCCTTAATGTGCGTTATTTGATACCAAGTAAGTTGAAATAACGATGATGCTAAAAAAGATAAAAGGTAGATCATTATTTGATATAATAGTGCCATTACATAAAATAAATAAATAAATAAATAAAAAAGAGAAAAGAAGAAGAAAAAAAAAAAAAACTTGAAATAATTGTAGTAACTGAATCTTGTAAAACAAGATAATAATACTCCATCCGTCTCAAAATTATTGTCAGAGGACAAGAAACACACAATTTAATAAAAGTGGGACCACTTTAATTTTTAACCATTCAAAAGGAATATTCCTCTACTAAAGTATCTTTTTTTTATTATAAAGGGAAAGTGGACTATTATTTTGAGACATCCAAAAAGGGAAATGTGGACTATTATTTTGAGACGGAGGGAGTAATTGTTATTATGGTCATGGTTATTCTTAATTGTGAAAGATACAACTCACGTTTTTCTTCATGTTTTGTTGAAATTTGATAACTTTATTAGCTAAAATAACCATCAAAATTAATTGTATTAGAAAAAGATAGAAACGTTAGACAAATATGAAATTTCTAGATTAAGACTATGGTAAGAGTCAAATAAGGCACCCTCGACCTGAAAAGAATAACATCTTTCCAGAAATTCGAGATTTGTTTATACGGGGACCATATTATCAAGGACCTACACGTTTTTTATTGGTTAAAAATCGTAACTAGTTACTTTCTTTACCAACTAATAATCCTAACTTAAGTATTTAAACGAGAAGAACCTTAAATAGTGGTTTCAAGCACAATCTAATTAAATTTTTAAACGACATCTAACTACCTCTAACTATTTCACACATCCTAATCAGGACTTGAATCTGCACTTATTTAAATGTGAAGCTTCTCACATAACAAAGAGTATTTTTGGAATCCAAACTATTTGGTAAACAAATCATGTTTTATACCGGAGACATTTAAATTATGTAAGATGACGTGAAGAATTTCTTATTAAGTATCAAGTGTTAAATGTACATAAACGAGGTTATTGTGATTGTGAATTAGAGACCGGGGACATGAAAGATAGAATCAGATTATATTCGAGCATAGTATCCCTTGTTATCTTATACTCAATTTTGTTAGTATTATTGTATTTGTATCCGGCCCTTATCCTATGATCGGGCTCAAGCCCATGACTCTCTAGGGTTTATCATGTATTAATATGTCCTGCCTTGGGACTTTGTATTCATTCAATCATAATACACTTACATGGTATCAAAGCAATAAAATACCGATCCTCAAAACAAAAAAAAAACAAAAACAAAAACCCTACCTTCTTCCGCTGCTCTGTCTTCTGCTCCCCTCTTCTGCCGCCCCTCCCACTTCACTCTTACCTCCTTCATTCGACTCACTCCTCCTCACAATGACTGTCATCGACCCTCCCCCTCTACCTACTTTTCTCCTTTCCGACAAATTAATGGCTATCACAAACCTTAATAACATAATCCCCGTAAAACTCGACGTGGATGAGATGAACTACTCATCATGGGTGTATTTCTTCACCCACTTTTGTCGTGGAAACCAACTAATGGATCACCTTGAAATCAAGAGTGGCCCCGATGCCTCAAGCACCTCTTCGCCTCCGGATGCGGAGTGGTTAAAAATAGACTCAATTCTTCTTTCTTGGATATTTGTAACTATTTCGAAAACCCTTCAACAACGGCTTGTCGTCGCAAACCCTAAAACGGCACATGAAGCATGGGAAACCCTAGCCGCCATTTTTTCCGACAACAAACGGACCCGCTCCATTGCCTTGAAAGCGGAGTTACGCTCCTTAAAGCTTGGTGATATGGGCATTGATGCTTATTTTCGTAAAATCGAATCCATCACAACAATATTGAATAGCCTTGGCTCGAGTTTAGATGATGACGATGTGGTAACCTTTGCGTTGGAAGGGTTGCCCGCACGGTATGATAACGTGGCCACCATTATTGCTCATCGGGACCCCTTTCCCGATCTTAAAACCGTTAGGTCTATGCTAACCACGGAGGAAATGCGCTTAAAAGCCCGCACTCACGACACCATATCCGATTCCACACCCTCCTCACCTTGGTTTAAAAATGCGCGCATCATTGCGTAAATTGCGTGCATCATTGCATTGCTTTTAGGATTTCGCATCATGATACCTAATGCGAGGCCATCCCAAAATGCACTCGCATTAGACCGCAATTTACCGCATTTTTGTAATGCTAGCAACATTCGCAATTTTCGCAATATGGAATTTAGGTCATTTTTAATAAAAATAAGCCATTTAGAAGAAGATAAAATATTTTAATGGACTTTGAAAAATAGAAGTTGTTGAAAGACGTCTAAAACAAACATAATAACAACATCCAAATTACCCTTCGGTTCAAGATCATGCACCATTAACATGATTTTAAATCCAGCAAACATTCATCTTATTACAACTTCATGTTATGCAATAGTTCATATTGTTCTTTGATCATAAATAATCATATCTGTTAAATAGTTGAGCTGGAACTTATATGTGTGATTAAAATTTGACTAAAATTTTTAGTTTTAACTTTTGTTGTTGATTTGGTAATGAATGAATTAGGATTGTTAGCCACTGGTATAACTTATCAGTATACCTTTAACATATTATAGTATCATGTCATCATGTATATGTATATAATCATGTATATGTATAGAATAGACTTTAATCGTTCTTGTTCAACTGCATTACTGCTAACAATAACAAGGATCCAGAAATTATGGAATTCAAGATGCTAAAATTAAAAATAAAATTACGTGTTTATCCTGTTCGAAAGTAATTAAAGAAGGAGTTTCTCGTTTAAAACAAAATTTAGTTGGAGTTTATAATGTTGTTTCTAAGTATTTTGTGTCCTGACTTAGTGACTTATTTGTTTTACAAATAGAATATTTGCCTATTTTTTGTGTCTTTGTGACATATTTGTAAATTTATTGCATTTACTTGGTAATTTTTTTAATTTACTACGTATAAATAATTTTTTTATTTTTTAATACAAAACGCATCGTGTCCAAAATGCGCCCGCATTCGCAACACGCATCACGCATCGGCTTTTTGGGCCTTTAACGCATCGGATCGCAAAACGCAATTTTAAACCAAGCTCCTCACCATTGGTCTTGCTAGCGAACACCGGCTCCAACTCACGTCGTTCCTCTTCACCCTTGGAAAAAGTTAATAAACCGTGTTTAAATTGGGCCAAAGGATCCTGTAGATTTGGCGCTACTTGTAGATTCTTGCATAATAGTATGCATGGTACTGGGCCCCTTCAATCTCAATCTTCTACCAATACCCTAACACCCACTGACATGCAAACACTACAAAGCCTTTTGGCCAAATTAGGTTGTAATACACCTTTTGTAGGCTCTTCGTCATCTGGTCCACAAGCAGCCGTGGCCCCAGTTGCTTATCACACTGGACCGCCCGGTTTTGGCCTGCCACCAGCATGCTACGGTTCAGCATTAGCACGTGAACCCCCATTCTATACGGTTCAGCAACCGGTTCATAATCCGCAGATCCACAGCCAAAATTACGGTTCAACAACAGCAGCAGTTCACTCAGCAGTCCATGCACCCAGGTCAGTCTCTACCAGTCCAACAGCTAGTGCACCCGGTTCAGCAACATCAGTCCATTCAGCATCTATTCGTGAACCAGCCATACTCAGTCCAACAGTTCGCGAACCAGGGTCAGTCAACAGCCACGGTTCACAACCCAACGGGTATTCTTGGACCTGCACCCGGAGTGACCGGTCAGTTTGCTTCGAGGGGCACTTTAGGGGCAGTTTCGGGTCAAGAGACTATTCTACCACATGCATTTGCCGCACCCACTCTTCATGACCCAGCTCCTGGCAACTGGAATATGGATACAGGTGCGTCTTCTCACCTAAATGACTCGGTCAATAACCTGAGTGATGTTTTTAATTCAAGCATTTATTCATCTGTTGCAGTTGGTGACGGGCATACTATTCCCGTCACCAACTCTGGCTATAGCATTTTACCAACCCCCTTTCGACCTCTTCACCTAAATAATGTCCTTATCACCCCTCATATCGTTAAAAACTTAATCTCTGTGCGTCAGTTTGTATGTGAAAATTATTGTACTGTTGAATTTGATCTTTTTGGTTTTTCTGTTAAGGACTTTCAGCACCGTCAGTGTGTGCTCCAATGTGATAGCACTGGCGATCTCTACCCTGTCACTAAGCCTTCTCCAATTCCTCAAGCTTATCTCACAAGTCAGTATACGTGGCATCAACGTCTTGGTCATCCAGGAAGTGAAGTGTTACGTCGTGTTATTTCTAATAATTCAATTTCATGTAATAAAACGAACTCTCCCGTGCTTTGTCATGCTTGTCAGCTTGGCAAGCACGTGAAACTTCCATTTGTTAGTTCATCTACATTAGTTCAAGGTTGTTTTGATATTGTTCACTCAGACTTATGGGCTTCTCCAATCCCGAGTCTGTCTGGTTTCAAATATTATGTTATTTTTCTGGATCATTATTCTCAGTATGTATGGGTCTATCCATTAGTTCAAAAATCTGATGTTTTGTCCAAATTTACATTATTTTGTACCTTTGTCAAAACTCAATTTAATCGTGAAATCAAGTCATTTCAGTGTGACCATTGTGGTGAATTTGATAACCATACCTTTCATAAATTATTTAACAGTAATGGAATCCAATTCCGTTTCTCATGTCCCCGCACCTCCCAACAAAATGGCAAATCTGAACGCATGATTCGTACCATTAACAACCTTATCCGCACCTTGCTTTTTCAAGCCCACCTACCCCCTAACTACTGGGTTGAAGCCCTCAACATGGCTGTTTACCTCTTAAATATCCTACCCTCCCGTGCCATTGATAATGACATTCCCCTTACCCGCATGTTTGGCACCAAACCCGACTACAGTATTTTACGTGTCTTTGGGTGTCTTTGTTACCCTCATATAGATACCAACCACAAACTTGGACCACGAGCCACACCATCCATATTTTTGGGACACGCCACCAATCATCGTGGCTATCGTTGCTTAGACCTAAACACAAACAAAATCATTATATCACGCCATGTCACCTTCGATGAGACCGTTTTTCCCTTTGGCACCACACACCCAATGTGAAAACCCTCTACGACTTCTTAGATGAATCACCTAACATCATTTCCAACATTATCAAACTCACCCCAATTCCTCCAACACAACCAAACCCACCTAATCCCACACCCACAACCTCACCTCCTCCCCCCATTTCACCTATACTAGACCCTCCACCTTCTCCCATTGTGGCGTCACCAACCGCACCTCTCTCCCCACCATCGCCCACCCCTCCTACACAACCCACGACTCCCATCTCCGTTTCCGTTTCCCAAGATCCCTCTCATGTTGCTGACCCTACACCAACCACGACATCAGTTCATCCCATGGTTACACGTTCTCGTGTCGGGACTACCCGTCCCAATCCTCGTTACGCTTGTCATGTGTCTACCGTTTCCCCTTTACCCCGTTCCTATAACGCTGCCTTTCATGATCCTAATTGGTTAAATGCTATGTATGATGAATTTAATGCTCTTATTAAAAACAAAACTTGGATTCTTGTACCTCGTCCCATGGACACCAATATTGTTCGCTGTATGTGGTTATTTCGCCACAAGTACTTGGCTGACGGTACTCTCAGTCGCTACAAGGCTCGCCTTGTCGCGAATGGCAGCACTCAGATAGAAGGGGTTGATGTTGATGAGACCTTTAGCCCGGTTGTAAAACCTGGCACTATACGCACTGTCCTCAGCTTGGCCGCTTCTAGACATTGGCCGGTTCACCAGCTTGATGTTAAGAATGCATTTTTGCATGGAGATTTATCTGAGATGTTACATGCACCAGCCACCTGGTTTCCGCGATACAGAGCACCCGGATTATGTCTGTTTGTTACGCAGATCTCTCTATGGGTTGAAACAAGCTCCTCGGGCTTGGTTTCAGCGTTTTGCTACATATGCTCTTGAGATTGGTTTTACACATAGCCGCTGTGACACCTCCTTGTTTATCTATCATCATGGGACCGATACTGCTTATCTTTTATTATATGTTGATGATATTGTACTGACGCTTCTTCGATGGATTACTTCAGCGTATTATTGCAGCTCTTCATAAGGAGTTCTCTATGACCGATTTGGGATCATGAATTACTTTTGGGTATATCTTTACACGTGACACTTCGGTATGTTTTGTCTCAGCGCAAGTATGCTACAGAGATTCTTGAGCGTGCACACATGGCGGATTGTAATTCCAGTCGGACTCCGGTTGACACTGAGTCTAAACTGGGTGATGATGGCAGTTTGATATCCGATCCCACATTATATCGGAGCCTTGCAGGGTCTCTTCAGTATCTTACATTCACTCGCCCCTGATATATCTTATGCTGTTCAGCAGGTGTGTCTTCATATGCATGATCCGCGCGCGCCCCATTTCTCTGCGCTCAAACGGATTTTGCGCTACATTCGTGGTACTTTGGATTACGGGTTACAGTTGTATTCCTCTTCTACTACTTCGTTGGTTGCATATTCTGATGCTGATTGGGCTGGTTGCCCAACTACTCGGCGGTCTACCTCTGGATATTGTGTCTTTCTTGGCAACAACTTGCTCTCATGGTCCTCTAAGCGTCAGCCGACTCTTTCTCGTTCCAGTGCTGAGGCCGAGTATCGTGGGGTTGCCAACGCAGTTGCTGAAACATGTTGGTTGCGGAATCTTCTTCGAGAGCTTCATACTCCGGTATCTTCAGCAACACTTGTATACTGCGATAATGTTAGTGCGGTATACATGTCCTCGAACCCGGTTCAGCATCAACGAACCAAGCATATCGAGATTGACATCCATTTTGTTCGGGATTTGGTAGCTGCTGGTCAGGTCAGAGTCCTTCACGTGCCTTCTCGCTATCAGTTTGCGGATATCTTCACTAAGGGATTACCTTCTGCTTTATTTGAAGAATTTCGCAACAGTTTGAGTGTTCGGTGTCCTCCCGCTCAAAATGCGGGGGTGTGTTAGTATTATTGTATTTGTATCCGGCCCTTATCCTATGATCGGGCTCAAGCCCATGACTCTCTAGGGTTTATCATGTATTAATATGTCCTGCCTTGGGACTTTGTATTCATTCAATCATAATACACTTACAAATTTGAGCATCATATCCCATTGTGTTATGCATGTAAAGACGAATACATAACACATACTAGAAATCTCTATATCGACAGCAAAATCTACCAAGGCTTTCGAGACGTGTATGTTCAGGAAGATTGGTCATTATTTTTAGGTGTACCCCGTGTGACGCGTAAATTATTAATAACCTGGACACCTCGAGTAAAAACTAAAAAGATTAGATACTGGACATGACATGATCCGAAGGCACTTCACACTTTTATTTTATCATGAAAAAATTACACGTTTGGTCCCTATGGTATACCCCAAATAACCACTTTAGTCCCTAAGTCGTTTTTATTACACCGCAGATACCTATTTTTGAAACCTTGCACGCATTTAGTCCCTATTTTGGATGGGCGTTAGTTAAGTTCGTTAAGTATTTTGCGCTGTTAGTCCTTGGTTAATAATTTTTGCACCGTTAGTCCTTATTTTTTAAGATATAGTTTTCCCTAGTTAGTACCTCCGTTAATAATAGTTATCGCCCGTTTTTTTACGTTTTTGTCCGTTTTTATCCGTTTTCGTTCGTTTTTATCCGTTTTCTCCCGTTTTTTTCGTTTTTCATCCGTTTTTTACGTTTTTATCACTTTTCGTCAGTTTTTACATGTTTTCGTCCGTTTTTTTACGTTTTTGTCCGTTTTTGTCAGTTTTTTATCCGTTTTCGACCGTTTTTTTACGTTTTAATCCGTTTTCGTTCGTTTTTTTACGTTTCCGCCCATTTTTTTACGTTTTTGTCTGTTTTTATCCGTTTTCGTTCGTTGTTTATTCGTTTTCGTTTTTTACATTTTTGTCCGTTTTTTTTTCCCGTTTTCGCCTGTTGTTTTACGTTTTTGTATGTTTTTTTCCTTTTGCGTTCATTTTTTATCCGTTTTCGCCCTTTTTTTACGTTTTTGTCTGTTTTCGTTCGTTTTTTTCACAAAAAATTTCAAAAAAAAAAATTTTTGAATTTTTTCACAAATTTGAAAAAAAAAATTCCAAAAAAATAAATTGGGAAAAAAATATTTTCGAAAAAAAAAATTTTTTTTGAATTAAAAAAAAAAAAAAAAAATTGAATAAAAAAATTTTGAAAAAAAAACGGACATATTTTTTTTAAAGATTTTTTTAAAAAAAAAATTGAAATTTTTTTTTGAAACTTTTTATTCAAAATTTTTTTTTTTTTTGAAATTTGATTTTTTTTTTTTTTTTTTTTTTTCAAACTTTTTTTTTGGAAATATTTTTTTTCCAATTTTTTTTTTTGGAAATTTTTTTTCCAATTTTATTTTCTTTTTGAAAAAAATTTTCAATATGTTGAAATAGTACAAAAACGAAAGAAAAACGGACAAAAATTATTAACGGAGGGACTAACGGGGGAAAACGAATAAAAACGAACGAAAACGGATACAAACGGACAAAAACGTAAAAAACGGGCGATAACTATTATTAACGGAGGGACTAACTGGGGAAAACTATATTTTAAAAAATAAAGACTAACGGTGCAAAAATTATTAACGAATGACTAACAGCGCAAAATACTTAACGGACTTAACTAACTTGTACATCAAAATATGGGACTAAATGCGTGCAATGTTTCAAAAATAGGTATCTGTGGTGTAATAAAAACGACTTAAGGACTAAAGTTGTTATTTGGGGTATACCATAGGGACCAAACGTGTAATTTTTTCTTTTATCATAAACATACATGAATTGAACTTGGACCATAATTTAAGCTGATGGATATACTCACTATGTGTAGTATATTCTCCAAGTTTGCTACTTATAGCTTGGATTGGTTAAGCTGAGGTTATTGAATTCAGCTGATTTTAAGGTTTTATCCTTCCATTTAATTTTTGCCCATTTTGGCAAATTGAATGTGATTTTGTTCACTTCAGTTTGATGGCTCAGTACCTTGGGATACATTTTTGGTCATTTCTAATCTATCCTTTACAGATCTTTGTAGGCCTTTGTTAGGTAGCATAGGGATGTATGGGTCTGCATAGTTTTGATCATTTTATGTATACCATAATGTGAGTTTCCAAGCTGAGAAGGGTATAAGTGAACTGGTGTGACAATGTATGGTACTAGGAATTGTGAGGAGTGAAAGATGAACCTACATGGTCCTAGTGTACATTGTCAAAAGGAGGAATGGTTGGTACTCACTGCAGGGTGTGTGTTCCCATGAGTGTGAAGCCATTGTAGTAAATGGAAATGTAGCATTCATGGTATAGCCCTTGCAGTGGAGAGGTTATGGTTCCTAGTGAAGCCACTAATCTATTTTATCATTATCATTGTGCTGGAAGGTTGAATGGTCATGATAAGTAGATAAAGTGGAAATGTAGCTAGATGGTTTTTGGTGCTATGGGTGAATATGGTTGATGTAGTCTTTATCAATGAAGTTGGTTGACTGCAGAGTTTGGAATGGTTCTGATGCAGTAAGGTTGCATAGGTTCTGATCTTGTTTGATTTTGTCTCATTGGATTTCAGTATTTGTTTGTTATATTTTGTGTTAGAGGTATGGGCATGTCTATTACCTCTTCCAGTTGTATGTGATCCTTTTGTGTTTTAATAAGATATTTTCACCTTTTGCACCAAAAAAAATTAGACCATAATTTAAAGCATAAAAAGCTCAAATTCATCATTCAATCAGAAATTTAAAATTTTGTGGAACACGGATATTTAAATATTTGTGTAGATGTTTGATGTTTCGATAATTACCAATATAGTAATTTCTTAGATTGTATGAGTAATTACCAAAATAAAATAAAAAATACATGTTTTAACCATTCATTTTGTCACCTCAACAAAATTGTACCCTTGTATACACGTGCATACTTCATAGTATGAATATACTATGTAGAAGTTTAGTACTAATGAGCAAAGTCAAAACTCAAACCCACATCTCAAGAAACAAAAACAATTAGATTTTACATTAGCTTTCTGACGAAACCTGAACTTTATCATATATTCAGCCACCAACACACACACAAACACGAACATACTGACATCAGATGAAGAAGACCAAAACTATACTATGGAACACCAAGGCTTTCAAACGACAAATCAATTTAGATGTAAAAGATTTCATCTAGGCGAAAAGATCACTTGCAACATTCTTGATCATCTTCTTGACCTACCAAAATAAACGAATCCCATATATCATAGACTCAAAAATCTTGAATACATGTTTCTTTTGATACTATGTTTTTTTTTAAGACTACATAAGATGTAAATTTTTGTTTCAGTCCTTGGTTATTCAGCTTAAAAGAGCTTCAAAATGATATTAACTCAAATCCCTCCATGAATCCACTATATCAGACTCAAAATAAACGAATCCAATATATATCAGAGACTCAAAAATCTTGAATACCGTTTCTTTTGATACTATGCATTTTTTAAGCCTACGGAAGATGTAAACTTTTGTTTTAATCCTTGTTTATTCAGCTTAAAAATGATATTGACTCAAAACCTTCAACGAATCCAGTATACAAAATACTCAAAATAAACGAAAAATCTTGAATACCTGTTTCTTTTGATACTGAGCATTTTTTAAGACTACGGAAGATGTAAATTTTTGGTTCAATCCTTGGTTATTCAGTTTAAAAGAGCTTAAAATGATATTAACTCAAAATCTTCAGCCCCCAAGTCATCATTTAATTATTCGCTAATTAAATAACCTTGAACCATAAAAAGTTAGAAGTACCTGTTTTGCCGAAAGGCCAATATCCTGCAAATCATCAAGC
Source organism: Chrysanthemum makinoi (assembly GCA_910596185.1). Taxonomy (NCBI): domain Eukaryota; kingdom Viridiplantae; phylum Streptophyta; class Magnoliopsida; order Asterales; family Asteraceae; genus Chrysanthemum; species Chrysanthemum makinoi. Next base: position 232,511,644 of record OU343218.1, read on the forward strand.
TGCAAATTGAAACACAGGTGTAGATATTAGCACAACAAATTATAAGACTAAAATCCAAAGAACAATATGTATCCGTATAAGCACATAAATACTTCTTACGCTTTTAAAAGGTTCCGGAGATTCTTCACGGAGATCAAGAATGTAGGTAGCCCTTTTCTCTCCGATACCCTGCAGAAACTTTTGGTTTTAGTGCTCAAAAGTGTAATCATATATAAAACAGTGATATTGAAAAAAGTTTACCCGTATACTTTTCAACTTATCCCTGGTACAAAACAAAAAAAATGGAATGACGTTAGTTGCTCATATTACAACTCAAGGATGGGGGAAACAAAAGATGAACTAAACAAAAAGGACTACACAACCAACATAGTCGATTATCCGAGTTTTTATAACGAAAATCATCAATGACAAAAAAACAAAATACTAACTTGTTAGCTGAATTTAAGAATCGGAGATAATCTTGAACAAGTGATTCCTGCACAAATACACAAACACAACTTGAGTATCAGATTGTAGTATAAAATAAACTTAACCCACTTAAATAGTGGTTTCTTAAGATAATATCATAGTTAATCACCAACCTTTATTCCATGCTTGCTAAATGTTCCTGACTCACAGTTTGATAAATCCGCAATATGTGCAACTAGAGGCGTTTTGGGTTCCACAGCTTCAATGCAATTGCCAACTTCAGTGTTAGCATCTAGTGGCCTACTTATACACAAAGGAGTTGAAGTATTGAGTGTTAGCTGCAAATTCTTTGCGATTTCTTTTAACCGGACACTAAGCAGTGGTGATTGCCCTTCATTAGCATGTAAAGCGTTGTTCTCCTTCTCCATGTTATCAGCTGTAATACAAATAAAATCAAGTATTAGAAACATTTATTGGTACATGTTAGGTCTATAGTCATTAAACAATATTCTGAAAAACTTGCCATTAACATAAGGAATGAATTCTGTACATGTGTTTTGTGTCTCCACTGAAGTGTCCTGCATAATAATTATAACAGTAACTCAACAAGCATAACAATTAACAATAACTCAACAAACAGATCATTAATAGGCAACTAGGCAAGTGGTAAACTTAAGTGATTCAGTGACACGAAGATGAACAAAACCACATTAACCTTTGATTTCATTACAAGCGACTCCATCTCTTTTGAAGCATCATATTCGAGAATTTCCTGCATTAAGAAAGACGTGTTAACTTCTCTTAAAATGTTATGACATCAACTAAAAGCTATATTAGTGTTGGTGCTCCAAATTTGGTTAGATAACTCTACCTCGTCAAGTGGTTGAGGCACACTAGCTGAACTAGATGAAGCTTCCGTTAATGAACACATTTCCTGCATTACATTTGCAAGAAGATTCAACAACGCATACTTATTGGAATAAAATTGTTACCCTTAATTGATTTTTACTACTTCAAATCGTAATAACGCATTTAAACTTACCCCAAAGGCCCAAAAATAGGTATTACACATGTGATGATATACAAGAACATAGCCTTATGATCATGCAAGTCTAGGTTTTATGGTTCTTAAAGATTAATATGAGAATACTTAATGATCCTAAATCTCAAATAAAGTCTTTTGTAGCATATCCCTGTTGTCTATTTGTTTTAGTTTCCCCGCCAAAAACCTCTTCTATCTTTTGGATTTCAATAAGTAGGAAACTTTGGTTCTAGTCTGCCAGGATATGAAGAAAAACAAATTAAAAACCAGAAATATAAGGTAGAAATAATCAGCTAATTCTTCCTAATTGCAATTAATCAGTCACCTCAAGGTACATATAAAGCTAGTCTATAAAGCTAGTCTATTACTGCGTATATTTGAGATCAACAGTTATATTTAACCATAGCTTCTCTAAGTAAACAAGTTTCATTGGTATGATCATTCCTAGTGCAGCTTTGTGAAATTCATACTAGGCACATATGCTTCAGATTCAGATTGATGTATATTTTTATTCCAAGAAAAGTCATGTTATCAGGAGAAACCTTCACTGTATCATAAATGTGATTTTGTTTAAATATATGGCTTAGTTATATTCCAGCTAATTACGTTAAACATCAAAACTAATCAATAAAGTTTCGTAAGATAATTACAAAACTTGTAACATACCTCCTTCACATATGGTACAACCGTTAAATCACCACCAGAAATTTCTGACTTCATTATGCTTGTTACAACCGTGGTATCACCTTCTGACTTCATTATGCTTGATTCATTATTTTCCTGCGTTCACGTTTAATAAATTGATCATATGGTAACTAGTTATGACAAAACTTTAATTTCTGATATCACATTACACAAATACTTATGATAAAGAAGTGGAATACATGGAATTATACGATATCATTACTAAATTTTTACCATGCTCAGTGCTTGTTCCTTTATGCCCTTTGCTTGTTCCGAACCACCAAATAGTTTTCTTCAAGTGCAAACAATATACAAGTTAATAAAAAACACAAACAATTTTATCCTAGAGTGAGCGTATTAAAATATTGATATATCATATTACCTTCCTTTTAGCACAGTGGTTTTCTTTGCAGACAAGGGAAACCGGGGGTTAGTTTGTTTCTTTGTAGAGCATACACTCACAGCAGAATTGGCTTTATTTGCAGACAAAGGTACACAAGAGCTGGAAGGTTTCTTTGCAGACATGGGATACCGGGGGTTTGTTGGTTTTTTTGTTGTAGAACATGAACTCACACCAGGATCGGTTTTATCTGAGGACATAGGTACACGAGAGTTGGAAGGTTTCTTTGCAGAACAGGGCACACTCACAGGTTTCATAATTTTCAGCCTTGAAGTTAAAGTTATTGCGTGGATAGTATCTGGACAGAATATTGGGTTCTGCAGTCAAGGAGAAACTCATGAGTTAATCATCTACACATATATAACGATAATCATGATTATGAGAAATAACATGTTAGAACAGTTACCAGACAAACGAGCAGAGATATATAATTAGTTCCTCCCACATATTCCTGTAGCATTCTAGCAAGCTTGCTTTCTCGATAAGGGACCCGACGCTCACTCATATTGATGGCATAAATGACATTGAGCAGTGCATTCAAAGACTTGTTGATTTGCTTACCCTCTACACAGTTGGTTCCATCAATGCTACTTCTCGGATTTTCATATCCTAGCATAATATGATATAGTTAAAAACAGAGAACTGGACTAACAGTGGCATCAAGCGAAAAAACTACTACAAACATTTCTCATAAAAAATATGGTCTTCGTACCTGTCAAATCCACGAAGTTCATTTTTCCAGCTTTTCTTTCTTCATCAGAAGCTAAAACGTGTATCATTAGAGCTTTATGGCTTCTTCGTGGCAGCTCTAGTGGTATCTTTTTTGTTGGTTTCTTAGAGCTACTCTCGCCACAATATAACTTCTGAACTTCTGCCATTGATTTCACTTGTACCTGCCAAAAAGTTTGAATGTCAGTATATATCTGATACATCTTTAAAAACCTAACATACACGTACACAAGCTATAATCAAGTCAAGTTTCTATTCTATTATTGTACATTTAACTTGCCTTGGAAAGCCCTTTCAGAGTTATTTTTCCTTGAGCATCTTCTAGTATCTGAACCTCCTTATTGTTCGTATCCAACAGATCATACACATGGTGGTTCTGCAAAACTTCATAGATCGACACTGCAACTGTATGCCTTCCTCCTTCCACACTCCTAAGAATCTCATCCATTGCCAACATCCCCAAACCTAAATTCTCTTCCGCACCCTTAAAACAACATACAAAGTAAAAATAATTAGCCTCTCACAGTAATCCGAACCACTGCAGAAGTTGCAGAATGGCGTAAACACTATCAAGTTTCATTTTCACTTAAACTTATATTCGTATTACAGATTTACAGATAACCAAAAACAAACAATCACAAAGTTGCAGAATGGCGTTAGCTACTTAACTTCAAAGTGATTTAAAGCTAACTGATACTAAACAAACGTGTAAAACACGGAAAATAAAACGAAGATTACCTGAATTGTGTACGTTTTGCCACTGCCTCTAGCTCCAAAAGCGATAAACGTTGAGCTTTCACCATCAAACAACTTTGAAATACGAGGCTTAACCTCCTTGGAGAATATCACGCCATTGTCTTCATTTTGCCCATAACACCAGTCAACCATATACTCGTTTTTACGGCTGGAAGAACAACACAAATAATTTTCATTTTTATTTATTTTTTTATCGAAACACAACCACTCACATTAAACTCACAGATATCAAACGCATAGTCGACGAACATGTTTAAAAAAGTACCTCGAAGATGGATCATCAAACGAAATCGCAACTTTATCATCCCCCGAACAACGCACATTTATCACCGACGCCAGTTCCTGATCCCTAAAACCACGAATCCTGGCCACAACTCTAACCTTCCCAACTAGATCTCTCGACGACGAAGCCGCCATATACACTATGAAGTAATTTCACAGCAATCGCAAGAATACCTAAAATTAGAACATGAAAAACCCTAATTATTAACCAAACATATTACACAGACTATATAAAAACTTAATAATCAACTAATAAATAGGAATACGTAAAACTAGAACATAATAATCGTGAATTACGTGATTGTGAATATGAAGCCCTAATAATGATAATAATAATCGCAATAATAACTGAAATTAGAAGATAATAAGCCCTAATTAATCATAACAGAGTATATAAAAACTAAATAATAAGATAAAAATGTACCGGATGTGTGTGTTTTGAAGGTTTTATATAAAAAATGAAATGAGAATGAAGTGTGTTGTGGAAGATGATTGAGTGAGTGAAGTGAGTAACGGTTGGTTTGTTTGTTTGGTTGGTGAATTGGTGTGTGATTTTAAAATTTGGAAGGTTTACGCTCCTGTCATGGGTTGGACTGAAGGATTTTTGGTTGAGCCTAGTAAGTGTTGTTAGTTGGGCTTCTAAATTACGCCCCTAAAGGATGTTATAAGTGGCCTAGTGGGTGCTTTTGATAACAAGTTTGTTTATATAAGCTTTGATTTTTTACTAGCGGTAATTTTTTGCGGTTTTTTTTTTATGCTGGAGTTTGGTTTATTCTTTTGTAGTTTTGAGTTCTGTTGCAAAAATAAGCTCAGGCGGCCGCTTAGTCGGCAATAAATCACTAGGCGAGAGGTTAATCGTCTCGATTTTTATTAATCGGCTAAATAAAATATAAATCGGCTAAAATAAAAATCAGCCAAATCGGGAATAAATTGGCTAAATCATAAAAAATTCGGCTAGATCGGCCAAATCGAGCATATAATTTCAAAATTTTATAATTTCATATATAAAAAATCCAATCTGATTAATCCTCGCCTAACCATTAATCGCTAGGCGGTACCCCACCGCCCAGCTTCCGCCTAGCAATTTTTGCAACCTTGGTTTTGAGAAGGAGCGTATGGTCAATATGAGTGAATCATGGCTCATAGATGTGAATTGAGAAAGCAAGCCAAGTCCATGCAAGAAGGAGAAGGTTTTGAGGATAAATTTTAACTTTCTGAAAGTTGAAATGTTAGAGGAAAAGTTTTTGAAAGTGAACGGTGGAGTTAGGTTTGGAGGACTTAGGTTGTGTATGGCGTAAGGCTTATTGAGGCTTATAGGGGCTTGAGCTTATTAAATAATTTTTTTTTTTTTTTGTCACATAACCTTATCAGAAAGTTTTTATAAGTCTTCATTAGCCCAAGCCAATTGAAACGGGCTTATAGTTAGTCAACTTATTAAATATCATTCATAATATAATCGATTACGCGCAAAACCTTGAATTATGTGAGTATAAATTGATGTATTTTTATGCGATTAATAAACTTCATCTTCAACTAAATCGTTAAACAGTTTATAAAAATCAAAACTCTAACTTTAGCCTTAGCCCCAACTCCAACTCATTTTGACAAACATAATCTTAATCTTAAAAATAAAGGTTGGAATGAGGTTTGGAGTTTGCTTGAGGATATAGACACTTTATACATTAGTATAGATGTATAGATAAGAAGTTAGTACTTTAGATAATAACAAGTAGGTCTTTAGAAATATGTAATCAACAAAATGTTATAAAATGAACAAAACAAAAAATATGTGTGGATTAAATTTTGATTTTTTTTAATCAGTTTGTGATAATAATCTCTAACCCTAAATAACTCGCAAAACATCTCTATACAAGCAAAACTCCAACAAATCTTGTAAAACCCTAAAAATATAAACGCATAATAAGACTACCTTACCCTTGGAATCAAAAATTATAAAATACGTAAAATACGTTTATAATCATTTAACGAAATTAAAACTAAACTTACGAATAATTAAAACTTAACGAAGTTGGTATGCGTGATCGATTTTGTACGATTTAAGATTTAAACGTCCTCGCTAAATAGTTGGGCCGTTTCGTTGGCCTCGCTTTTAGTTTGTTTGTGAACCAAGATGGGCCGTGTGTTTTGTTCGGTTGGACTCAAGCCGAGAGCCCATATGGGCGTGTTTGTTTTGTTCGTTTGGATCAAGCCGAGCCCACACACACCCCTAAAGCCCTAACCGACAGGTACCACTATAAATACACACAAAACCTCAACTTTGGAACCCTAGTTTGAGTTAGGTATTTTCTTTGGCCTCCTTTTCTTTTCTTTCTCTCGCCCATTGCTAAAACCCCTTGGTGTCGCGAGTTTGTTTCAACGCGAATGCAAGGCTAAGGTATAACCAAGTCTTCCTCGTCTCATTTGATACACATAACGTTAATAATATGTTGTAATATGTCATGTTTGAATCGGGCCTTGTGTTTGTCGAACCGTATGAAACCGAATCACATATATATAAATGTTATCATGCCTAATAAATTCGAAACCCTAATTGCAATGGAACCCTAATTGTAATTAATGGTCTAAACATGTGATTATAGTGGTTTTAATAAAGCCTAAAATCTTGGACAGACATCATATGTCGAACTTGTGTGCGTCATAGATCGAATTTACAAGTGCAATAACTGGTTTTTGTGGGAAAAATTTATTTTATGTCTTAGTTAAGTTTTCCAAGTGGTTTGGTCGAATTTGGAGTTGTCTAAGTCGTATTTTTGAATTTTACAAGATCGAGTGTCAAAGCCGAAAACGGTCTCGAAATTTGGTTGATTGTTTGATTTTTCATTTTCAAACCATAAGGAATTGGGAGCTCTCCTTTACGGATTGACATTTAGGATATAAATGAATTTCAGGGAGTTTTGGAAATTTTTCCAAGGTGTCTAAACAGGTCCAATAAGTGTAAACTTTTACGCGTGTTCTCCGAGTCGGATCATTAAAGAAAAGAAAGTGAAAGGGAATTAAAGTGAAGATATTTACTTCCACATTGTGTTCTTGAGTTTTACTTAAGGAGGAAAAGTAAATGAAATGGAAGTAAAGTTAGTGTAATTTGTGTGATTTTGTTTCCTCCCAAAAGGGGTGAATTAAGGAAGGAAGTAAAGTGTTTTACTTTACTTTACTTCCATTTTCTTTAATGACAAAACTCAAGAACACAGCGTTAAGGTGTATTTTCTGATTTCGTTCTGGACAGGTCTGGACTTATGATTTTCCGTAGGCCATTTGGCATGGAAATAGAACCCACCAATTTTTGTAGAGTCTCTTAACTCATATGGGAACCCCTGAGATTTTACTTGATTTCATTTGAGCTAAGTAAGTATTTTATAAAAATCGCTAAAGTCTGGTCCGAATATGAGTTTAAGAAACTGAGAGATAAAATATGATATCAATAGGTAACACACTTACAAATGCATAAGAAGCTTATAAAATGAGAATATACTTATAACTCTAAGAATGTTAATGCGATTAATCCGTTATAGCTTTAATGATGCTAATAAGTATTAAACAAATCCTAATCCTGTAGTAGATTCGTTGAAGGAGACGCGACGTTGTATCTTCGTGTGTTCATTCATTCGCTTGTTTTCCCTCATTTGCTTTAAGGTACAGATATTCTGACCTTTTCAGTAAAGGTTTCTCATGATTTTCTTTCTTTGGCCTTTCTCTTATGCTTATTAGGATTTCCCTATGCCATTGCTATGATTCCCTTTCGTTTATGTGAATCTGCTTTGTCTGAATCTCTTGTTTGTTGAACTTGCTATGTTTGATTATGAACTTCTGATTATGAACATTTGATTTTGATCTTTTGATTATGAATATTTGATTATGAACTTTTGATTATGAACATCCGATTATGAACTTCACGATATGAACGTATGATATGTGACCTGTGATATGAACCTTTGATTTCTAACATTTGATATGAACCCTTTCGATTTGTTTGATCTGTTGCTTATCTGAAATCTCTGCTTATTGAACCATGAAACATCTGATTTGAACTTATGATATGAAAACTCCGATTTGTAAATATGTTTGACCTTTATGATGAATTATGATCTGCGGTCATTTATGACAACTGCTTTGACCTAAGTTAGTTTGACACACGAGCCAAATATTTCACTAGTCATGGGGGTTCCATGTCCGTATCGATGATGCACTGATATGACTCTAGGGCGAGAGTGATGTTCTACCACGCCCCTCGGATGGTGGAGCATATTTTGTATATGTAGGAAGGGGCGTATGGATGCATCCTAGATCTGATCTGTTATCCGATATGATTTGTCCGGTGAATGATGTCGGGTGTACACGCCTTCACAAAATTCTCGGGAGCTAGCTACTCCATTTGTTATTGAGGCCTCCCTTCATATTATATAAGGTATTCCGAGGTCACCCTCCAATACAATGGTTACTTATGATATGCTATGATCCGATATGTTTCTCGGCTCGTGGTGGATGACTAAACCTTATCTGTTAATTATATTTTATGAACTATGTTTATGATTCTAGTAGCTTCCAATGCTTCTATTTACAAATCAAGTTTATTATATGTTTATTGAAGGTGATTATGCTTTTACATGTTTATGTGACTACCGTCTACTATGCTAGGATATGATTAATATGTTTAAATGTGATTCGCATGTCTGTCATCGATGTTATGTTAGTTTATCGTTATGTGAATTACTTGATCTGTGAGATGAATGTGCTAGTGTGAAAGTGAGTATCCTGAAAGTTTAGTAAGTATGATTGTTCAGTTAATCTGGTGAACTTTGCCTATCCGCTAGGGTATTTATCTGCTTATGTTTGATCCGCCATGATAAGTTCTCGCTTATATTAAGGTTTGATCTGGGAAATGGTTTAACTTATGATATCTGGTTTGATAATTTGCTAATTGCTATGCTATGTCTTTTGTTGATTAATTATAGTATCTCCTACTGTGTTCTCTATTATCATGTGTGCCGCCATGACTTTGACCGCTAATGTTTCCACTGTTATGATAATCCGAAAAGTTATTAATGTAAACTATTTGACTTGTGTGAATGCCATGTTTATTTTCTGGTAATTATTTCCGTTAGCTTTTAGACTTTTCGTTTGGCTTATATGCACTCTACTGCCGATTTATTATGTGCTTGGTTATTTGATGTGTTCCGTCCGTGTGTCATCAATATGCTATGTGTTTGTTCTTATTTGTTATGTGTTTTTCCTGGATTTCTCGTGGATTTGTGTTTCCGCGTAATCTTCAATGATTCATTATTCTCATTTCGTTTGTGATTTCGTATCCGTATCTTTGTTTTGTTTAGCTTTTGTTTGTTATATCTCGTTCTCACGGGCTTTGTAAGCTCACCAAGCTTTCTTTTCCCTCGCGTATTAAGCATTCAAGATGAGTTATGGGATAGCCGATATGGGTTTGAGGAGTAGAGCCAGAGCAAGACTTTACCATAGAGATCCTAGATTTATTTTTGATTTTTAAGTTATTTATGTTTTCTTTTGATTATTTTGTAAAGGCTTCCGCTATTGTATATTATTTAAAGTTCTGATATGAAACCGTATTGTGATATCTTTACCCTTGTCGGGTTGGGGTGTTACAAATCTAATCTCGCCAAACATGTGATGCAATCATGCATTACAATTTTCTCAAACTAGTGGGTAGTGTTTGGTATATAGAAAACCTTGGTAAACTTAGGTGGTGTTTGTTTTTCATAAAGAGGCTTTTAACAGCCTCTTAATCTGAACCGTTCAGACGCGGTCAGACATTTTAGTCATTCAGACCGTTTGTTTTTTTTCTCCGTTCAGGGCGTGTTCGAGGCGTTAAGATCTTAATGGTCTAGACTTGGAGGGGTGTCTAATGCCTCTTGTTGCTCTTTGACACAAAACAAACTAAAAAAAAATTAGTACGAACAAGCAAATGTGCGGTTCAAACATGAGGTTTTTTTTCCCGTTCAGATGCGGTCAGATTCATACATTTACGCCTTAGATTGAGATTCAGATGTGCGGTTCAGATTCAGATTCAGAGCCTCTTAAAAAACAAACACCACCTTAATCACGTTTATATACTTCCTCCGAAAATATATGTCCACTTTGCTAGTTTTGGTTGTCCCAAAATTAATGTTCACCTTCAATTACATCCAATCAAAATGCTTTTAAGTGGGTGAGAATGAAATTTTATTGATTAGTAAAAGGGGCTCACTTTTCCTAAACTTTGTGAAATATGAAAGTGTACATTTAATTTGAGACGGAGGGAGTAATTGATATGGTATCACTTTATAGAATCGTGCAAGGTCTAAGTATTCTCGTTTTGATTTGGCCTTTGGTTTGATCAATGGGTTGGTGTTCTCTTACAAAGGTTCGTTTAGGGTACTCAAAACTCTATAAACTTACACAATTAACATTATAAAATTACAAAGCTTATGCATAAACTTCCTCTCTTTTTCCTTCTATATACTTGCATCTCTAATAAGAAGTGGTATGGTATGAATGATGTGTACCACTAGAAATCACAAGGAAATGAAGTAGTACCTTCAAGACAATAGGCAATTCCGGCAAATAGGAATAGAATCACGAATTGAAATGAAAAGGATTTGTTATTGGATTAATGAAGGTTTTTACAATAAGAGAGAATTACAATTTGATAGACTAACTACATATGAACAAAGTTGGTGAATTTATACAATGGAAGGAATAGTAAAAATGACAGGAAAATATAGTTGTAGAGTTCTTGGATGAATTTGACTTTTCTGGTTTGACCTTTCATGTTGACTTTTCTTGACCTTCCATTTTGAACACATAACAATGAACTTATCCTAAGCTTTCAAGTCATCGTAAAAATTTCATATAAACTTACACTGAAAGATGCTCTTACATCTATGAGTAGAGAAAGTGACTCAACTCATAGATTGAGCAACTATGGTAGCTAGAAGTAGCTGGAATCACCCATTGAGAGGAGCAGCAACTTATAGCTTATTTTCAAAATACTTTAACAAAACAACTCGAGCTAGATGCTACAGGTATGAATAATAACATATACAACAAATAAAACGAAAAATAATGAAAATCAAAGTAGTTATATCATAAGTTTTAATAAAAATTTGAAACTCCTTTTAAAAGAATATTAAAAATTTACACCACTTATATCACAAATTGTATCTCACATGTCTTCAACGAGACTTGAAACCACCACCTCTAGATTGTTGGGTCACACATAACGCTGGGCCAAAAGGCTTTTGGTGATTATTAAAAGTTTGCGACTTCTAAAAACTTACATATTCTTCTCATTCAAACAAACTTTTTTTGAAAAAGTAGCTTATTTTAAAAGCTAAAAATCCTATAAACTCGACTTCACGTCCATAGAAAAATTCTATGAACTATTGTAAACTCGACCCAAAAATCAAACCAAATTATGATAGTTTGAAAAAAAAAGGTTTAGTTTAATATCTCTAGTTTTGTAAAAAAAAAAATGGCGATTTTATTTTATTTCTAGTTACAAATGTTAGAAAATTACATTCTAACTATTTTAGAAAAAGAGAGGATTTTTTGGGGTTATAAAGAAAAAAATACGCAAAAAATGGAGTAGTAGTTTTCTACAGAAATATTCATTTAAAGACAATATATAGTCAAACAAAGTGTTGAAATAAACATCTTTAACAAATTTATGAACCTACAGGGTCTAAAATGTAAAGTATTATGCTTAATCTTAAGTTTGGTTCTGTTTGTGATTCTCAGGGGTCTCTTATGGAACTTTGAAGTATATAAAGACTTGGACGGATCTAGGGTTCATTATCTTTCTCACACTTCAAAGTTTACGGCTGGTTTTCTCTCTCAAGTGAATATTGGTTTTATTGTTCTGAGTTTTAGTTTCTAGTCTAGTTTTGTATCAAGATCATCTTGATCTTGTGGTTAGTTTGTTTCAGTATTCTGGGCTGTTTTGGGTTCAGGTTTAGAGTGTGAGTTTTGTAGACAGCACCTGTTAGAGGGACTGTCATATTCTTTCTTTTGTATTGTTTAGCTTGCATCCGTGTTGGGGACAAGCTTACTGTGTATATTGTAATAATAAAAGTGAATGATCACCAAGGGGTGGGTGGTTGGGTGATTAAGAAGTTCTTGTTGTGTTTTGATATCATTTTAACATGGTATCAGAGACAGGTTCTGATTGGTTAAGTTCTTGATTGGGGATCTGATTTCTTGGGTTCTTGATCGATTGGTTGATTTGGTTCTTGAATCTTTTGATTCTTGAGTCGAATTGGTTTTTGGTGATCTTAATTGGAATTTTAAGGTTTTTTCTTGAAACCCTAGAATTTGGGGGTTTTTGATTGTTGTTACAATTAAGAGGTTTTGGTTTCTAATCTGTGAAGGATTGACGGTTAGTTGGTGGTTTCTTGATCAATTGGGTTGAAACCCTAATTTGGAATTTGGGGGTTTCTTGAAAGATCTTGCGATTTGTGGTTCTGGGTTCTTTCTTGGTCACCGTTTGTGACTGTCTTCGGTACTCTATGGTTATCTCTGTAAGGCTTATCTCTTTCTCTTAGGGTTAACTAGTCTTGAGTCTAGTGAGCATAAACGGGTTGGCTAACTTCTTGATCCACCACCTTTGAGTGGTGTGAATACCTGCTCTGGCCAACCACAGTTTGCTGACTGGGGCTAAGTTGACTCTGGGTGTGAGTTTTTTTTTGTTTCTCCAGTTTTTTTTCTTCTTCCTGTTGTGTGTCTAGGTCTAAGGAGGATAGGTTTTGGGTTGTTTTTTGGAAGTTGTGATTGGTTAGTGGTTTGGTTGTTTCTTGTTTAGTTGGTTTTGTTGTGGTCTGGTTGTTTATCTGGTTGTTGTTTATATCTGCTTGTTTCTTTGCTCTTGGTTTATTCTTTTGATTGTTTTGTTTGCTATTATGGCTATTATGATTAGTAGTTTGGATCAGAGTAATCCTCTGCATCTGCATCATAATGACTCTAACTGTGCTTCTATTGTGACTATTAAGTTGACTGGGGTTGAGAATTATAGAATATGGGCTAGTGCTATGAAATTGTCTATGCAAATTAAAAATAAAATGGGTTTTCAAGATGGAACTTGTATTAGGTCTGCTTATGCTGCTAGTCCTCTTCTTGAGGCTCAGTGGGATAGGTGTAATGCTCTTGTTGTTCTTAAGCGGGTTCTCGAGTTCTTTATCCCAAGATGTTTATCTTGGTCATGTGTTTTCGATAATGCTACATTTGTTTGGAGAGATTTAAATTTAAAAGACACCTATGATAGAATGGATGGGTGTGGATGTTTAATTTGCTTCAAAAATTAATAGTTTTAAACAAGGAGGTGCACTGTTTCGAATACTACCATAAATTGAATTCTCTTTGGAAGAATTTGATATTCTTACTAAACTTCCAGTTGTACACTGCACTGATGCTAGACAAGAGTTAATTGATCATGGGAAACTGTTAAAACTTATGCAGTTTCTTATCGGTCTTGATGATATATATCAACCCATAAGAAGTGCTATTCTTACTAGAGAAATTCTTCCTGAAGTTAAAGATGCTTTTGTTATTATTTCTAGGGAAGAATCCCATAGAGGGATTCCTACCACTTATGTGAAAACTGAGAAGGCTCAGTTGTATGCGCTTTTGTTTCTAAATCTGTGGATAATAAGAACACTACTTGGAAAAGAAACACTAGTACTTGGAATAGTAATTCTGGAAATAATAACAGGGGAAACTATGATAGTTTGCTATGTACTAATTGTGGGATAAAAGGGCACACTGTGGATAGGTGTTTTGAGATTATTGGGTATCCTGCTGGATTAAAAAAGAATCCTAATCTTAAATCTGTTTTTAATAAACCCAATGATCCTAAAAGTGCCAATGTGGTTACTAATGGTTTAAAAACTAGTACTGGTACTCTATCTTTCACTAATGAACAGGTTATGAAGTTAATGAATCTTTTGAATGAGAAACCTACCTTTGCTCATGCCAATATGGCAGGTAGTTCTTGTTCTTTCTTTAACTGCAGTGTTTTCTTTAATCAACATTTTTATCAGTTTTTTTGTGCTAATGTGAGTTTGAATGGGGTCAATTATCATTTGGGATGGATTATTGATTCTGGGGCTAATCAACATTTAACTAATAATTCTAAAGATATGTTTAATTTGGTTGATATTTCTGATTTAAAGTTAACTGTAGGTCATCCTAATGGCACTTTGGCTAAGATCACCCATGTGGGTAATCTCAGGCTTAATAAAGATGTGGTTTTATTTGATGTCCTTGTTGTACCTGAGTATTGTTTTAGTTTGCTATCTGTTAACAAACTGATTAAAGATAGTAAGCTAAGTATTGGGTTTGATGAAATTACTTGTTATATTCAGGATTTGAAAAAGCAGAGAGTGCTGGGGACTGGTAGTGAGTTTGGTGGTCTTTACTTGTTTGATAAAGTTCATAGCATGTCTGCTAATGTTGTTAGAAGTGAGTTTTTTGTTTGTTTTGTTTCTAAAGAAGTCTGGCACAATAGGCTTGGTCACCCTGCTAATCAAGTTTTACAATTACTTAAAGGTTCTCTTAATCTGACTAATGTTGATCATAATGGGCCTTGTGAAGTTTGTCACAAGGCTAAACAAACAAGAGATTCTTTTTCCATAAGTGAACATAAGTCTAAAGTTTTTGGAGATTTAATTCATCTTGATGTTTGGGGCCTTACAAAATGTTAGCGAGGGAGGGCTATAGATATTTTTTGATTTGTTGATGATTATAGCAGTCTGTATGGGTATATTTGCTTAAGAGGAAAGATGAGGTTTTGACATGTTTGTCGGGTTTTATAATATGGTTTTAACTTCGGTTTGATAAAAAGTTAAGATTATTAGATCGATAATGGGCGAGTTTATAAATAATAAAATGAATGATTTTACTATTACTATGGGTATTCTTCATCGGACTTAGTAGCCTATACCCCTCGGCAAAATGGGATTCTGAGAGAAACATAGACACCTGCTTAATGTTGCTAGAAGTCTTATGTTTCAGGGGGGGATTCCTCTTGTGTTTTGGTGCGAGTGTATTTTAACTGCTACTTATCGATTAACAAGGTTACCTTCCTCTGTTCTGAATGGGAAATCTCCTTTTTGTATGATATATGGTAGGGAACCTAGTCTTGTCCATCTTAGGAGTTTTGGTTGTTTATGTTTTGCCACAGTTTTAAAAGAAACTGATAAATTTTTTGAAAGATCTGAGAAATGTGTCTTAATTGGATATGCTAGTGGTAAAAAAGCTTATAAATTGTTAAGTTTTGAAAATAGATCTGTTTTGTATTCAAGAGATGTGAAGTTCTATTAAACTGTTTTTCCTTTTAAGATGGGTCAAAATAGTTCTATTTCTGAGACTAGTTCTGATGTCACTAGCTTAAATTTTTTTTGATATTTTTGAGTCTGAAATAACAACCAAAACTTCAACTCCCAATGATGAAAATCCAAATAGTTTTGTGCCCCTTCCTAAAATACATCGGTTTTGGTAGAGAGGGTAGTGTGCATCAACCGGATCACTGTAGGTAACTCTAGTGGGTTCTGGTTTGTGAAGAACAGATATCACAGTCAAGTCCTAGGATTGGTACTCGATGCGAAATGATGATTTACACACTGCAACTCCCTTAGATGATCAAATTAATTATGAGGGAAATGTTTTTCAAAATCAAAATGAGGTTCCTGGTTTTCAAAGTATTCATGTTCAGATGGAAGAAGGTAGTAGTAGAAGGTCTAGTAGGATATCTAAATTACCCTTTAAGTTGAATGAGTATGTGCTTGATAACAAGGTTAAATATGGTCTTCATAGATATGCTAACCATGTTGTGCTTCTGTTGAGAATTATTGCTTTATTTCCAATTTGATAAATCTGGTGAACCTTCCTCTTATGAGGAAGCTTCTACTAATATTAACTGGATTAATGCTATGACTGAGGAAATGAATGCTTTGTATGAGAATGATACTTGGGAAGTTGTTGAGCTTCCTTGTGGAAGAAAAGCCATTGGGTCTAAGTGGGTTTTTAAAATTAAATACAAATCTTCTGGTGAAGTTGATAGATATAATGCTAGGTTAGTAGCCAAAGGTTATGGTCAAAAAGAGGGTATTGATTATGAGGAAACATTTAGTCATGTTGTTAAGATGGGTACATAAGTCTGCTATTCAGATAGCAGCAAACCCTGTGTTACATGAAAAAACTAAACACTTTGATATTGATGTTCATCTGGTGAGAGAAAAGGTTGCTAGTGGTTTAATCAAAACTGTTAAGGTTGACTCTAAAAGTCAAACTGCTGATGTTTTGACAAAAGCTCTTGGTTCTGTGCAGCATGGTTCTATGGTTAAGAAGTTGGGCATGGTTAATCTATTTGCAGGTTCATTAGTTTGAGAGGGGGTGTTGAAATAAACATCTTTGACAAATTTATGAACCTCTGAGGTCTAAAATGTAAAGTATTATGCTTAATCTTAAGTTTGGTTACTTTGTTATTTGTGATTCAGGGGTCTCTTATGGAACTTTGAAGTATATAAAGACTTGGACGGATCTAGGGTTCATTATCTTTCTCACACTTCAAAGTTTACGGCTGGTTTTCTCTCTCAAGTGAATATTGGTTTTATTGTTTTGAGTTTTAGTTTCTAGTCTAGTTTTGTATCAAGATCATCTTGATCTTGTGGTTAGTTTGTTTCAGTATTCTCGGGCATTTTGGGTTCGGGTTAGAGTGTGAGTTTTGTAGACAACACTTAGAGGGCTGCCATATTCTTTCTTTTGTATTGTTTAGCTTGCATCCGTGTTGGGGACAAGCTTACTGTGTATATTGTTATAATAAAAGTGAATGATCACCAAGGGGTGGTTGGTTAGGTGATTAATAAGTTCTTGTTGTGTTTTGATATCATTTTAACACAAAGGTTTACATATTTTCGTTCGAAGCACTATGCACTAAAAATGGAACCAAATCTACGAATCTACGTAAGAGATGTGTTAATGTGTTATAACAGACTCATTTGAGTTAAGTTGTAGTATTATATTCGTCTTTTAGAACCTATATACAATATAGTCATG
The DNA here is from genome assembly GCA_910596185.1 of Chrysanthemum makinoi. Classification (NCBI taxonomy): domain Eukaryota; kingdom Viridiplantae; phylum Streptophyta; class Magnoliopsida; order Asterales; family Asteraceae; genus Chrysanthemum; species Chrysanthemum makinoi. The sequence goes on from OU343218.1 coordinate 232,529,019, forward strand.
CAAGATCACACATTCACACTGCTAGGCTCGTATGTTACATCTCATGTGCAAATATGTTTGGGTGTTTTAGAGGGTCTCACAAAATTAAGTATGATTATCCACTTGTGATTATTCAAAAAAAAAAAATCAATATGATAGTACTAACTCTAAACATAATGATAATCCACTTGTGATTATTCAACTTACAATAACCACTTTGAACTACATCAACTTCCAGATTCCCTCTCAATCATCAGAAATACAAATATATTGAATTAAAAATAAATCATTTTCATTACAAATTATTTTCTTATCAGTTTGATTGGCCATGGGAAACAAAAAGAAGATGAAAAGCTGCAACAAAAACGGAAAATCATATTGAATAATCACAAGTGGATTATCATTATGTTTAGAGTTAGTACTATCGATCATATTGATTTTTTTTTTGAATAATCACAAGTGGATAATCATTCTTAATTTTGTGAGACCCTCTAAAACACCCAAACATATGTGCACATGAGATGTAACATACGAGCCTAGCAGTGTGATCTTGCATGACTATATTGTATATAGGTTCTAAAAGACGAATATAATACTACAACTTAACTCGAATGAGTCTGTTATAACACATTAACACATCTCTTACGTAGATTTGGTTCCATTTTTAGTGCATAGTGCTTCGAACGACAATTTGATTGAAAAGCTAGCAAGGAGCTCGAAAATAACTACAAGGTGTCGGAGAGGGCATTACAAGGGTTGCAAAGCCACTCAAACCAATCAAATGATGCTTTCATATATCTATTTGAGATCCACGTAAACGTGTAATGCTTAACATCATATCATTAAAAATGAGGCATTTCTCTTGTCTTTTGGAGTTTAAGGTAATTCCAGAAACGCCAAAGCATCCATAGAGTAAATTGAGCAAGAGTAAACACATCGTTAAGGTTGTCAATGTGAATATTGTGTAAATTCCACCACTTTAGAACTTCTTTCCATGTAGTATCTGCAACACAACATTTGACAAAGATGTGCTCTTCCGTCTCAAGATCATTATTGCAAATTGGGCAACGAACCAAATGAAGGTCAATACCTAGTATAGACTATAGTTCTGTTGGTGCTACTGTCACACATGTATAACATCGACAATCTGGAATTGGAAATAGTTTAGGCTGTTGGGAGAAACATCAACTACCCTTTCACATTTTTGCTCTGCAATCATATCATTTCATGTTTGTTGTTGCTAATTACTTAACTTTATCTTCTGCTTTCGTCTATTTATTTGTTTTCTTTACTATAAATCTTTTCTATTCCAATAGGTGGGACTTTTGTTCTCGTTTGGCAGAATACGAATGAAACTAAATAGATAAGCAGGTCAAAAAGGTAGAAAAAAAATAATCAGCTAATGCTTCTGCAGGTTCCGAATGAACGCATCAGTTCCCTCCAGGTTTCTAGCTTGACAACATATAATCAGTGAGTTCCACTGATGTGATCATTCCTCGTGTATATTTTGGACATTCATCTAGGTAATATTTCTGACTTTTAAATTGCATACATCTTGCGTAGTACTCTTTACCCTGCTGAGGCATAATGAGATTTGAAAGTGGTGTTGAGAAACTCTCACTATATCCTAAATTTAGGTTGCTTTTAAATATATGGCTTATTCCAGCTAATTAAGTTTAAACCTCAAAACAGCACATGCATATTATGTTCCCATGTTCAACCAACTTCTGCAAGTTTCCAACTTTCCAGGCGTCAAAGTGACAGCTAAGTAGCAGATTCTTTAAGAATGAGGCATCAAGCATGTGCAAGTGCTTTCTTATATACATATATACAGTAGCCTGAGCTTCTCATATACATTGAACTTGTACCCGTTGGACTTCTGGATGAATATATATAATCAACAAAATGATGGAACACAGCCAGTTTATAATAATTATGTAGTTGAATCTTTTCAAGTATCATCAATTGTATGCTCTCTTGTCTCTTGCATTGACTTGCGGAAAACCACTGAGTTCATGTGCAATATGCGTGTTTTATTACTTGGAGTTATTTATGCTTTTCGTAGAAGCTCAAGTTATTGTGTTAGACCGAATCACAAGTATGGTTTTGCCTATTTGATCTTATATCAAATGGTCGAGATAAACGTGTAGCTAACTCTTGACCAGGGGTTCTGAATTATGCTAAAGGCTCGATAAGCACGTTCCACACCATCTCTCCATGGTAATTTGGTGTCTTATAGTTAGTTTGTTAATACTTTTTCTACATGCCAAATACTGATAGGGTACTTACTAATTAAGACTTTCTCAATAAAATAGAATCTAGGACCAAGAGCCAACATTTGACAAAAAGTAACACAGTTTACCTTCAAACCTCCACCTTTCTTGCCTTATGCTTCCCATCTGCTTGAAAAGTTTTTACTAGTTCCAAACCTGTTAATCATTGACCTTCTTCCCTTGCAGAAAAATCCAAAGAAGAAGGAATCTTTCCAATAACTGCCAAACTGTAAGTCAAACCTTTTACATTCTTTGCCTCTATAACGGCTGTACTTACAACTAGATGCTTGTCCCCCAAACTTGGCTTGCTAACTTATAAACAAATGATATTATTTTTATATACATTGTTGCTTAGAACTTTCTTATATGAAAAACGGCTCTTGAATGACCACAAATGTCCCATAACTCCTATTTACTTCACCCTTTGGATATGCGTATAATAGAATAGTATATCATCATATAGTGTCCCGTAGTGTATGGTTGGATAACTCATAAGGAACAAATAAGATAATTGACTGATTCAATTCGTGTAAGAAACACGCAAAGCTCAAACGGTCATAACTTTTGATCCGTGTAAAGTTACATGCCTTGACTAGACCATGGAAGGTCTTGCTGAGCCCAACTTCCGTATTAATGATTTTTGATTTGAAATTTCCCTAACTTTCAATATGTTCTCATTTTCATATTGTAATCACGTGAAATCAGGGACCCCTTTTATATGCCTAAACATCGCAATATAATTTTGTGTGTTCTTTCATCCCTAAGCTCATTAATAAATAATGGGATACTAGTTGTGGTCTCTGAACCCCATGTGTAGGAAAGCATGCTAACAGGAAATGGATTATAAAATTAGCTACTTAGGAATATTAAATTCAATTACAGTTATTATTATACATATAGACGACTTTGCCTCATACAATCTGCACACCGGTTTATAAGTGCCATGCAATGACGCAAACTAACTATATTTGTGCATCAAAGTTCTCACCATGCTTACATCCAAAACATCCTTACAACTTCCTATTTTTGATGTATCGAAACCCTTAAGCCCATCTTGCCTATCCTCCCTCTCTTTAGCATGTAAAGAATGGGGTTTCTTTCACATAATCAACCATGGTATCTCCAAAGAGCTTTACAACAAACTTCATTTCCTATCGAATCAACTTTTTGATTTGCCATATGAGCAGAAACTCAAAGTGGGTCCCTCGTCGGATATAAAGACCTACACTCCTCATTTCATTGCTTCTCCTTTTTTTGAGTCGATTCGTGTTTCTGGACCTGATTTCTTTGCATCAGCACGGAGCTCAGCTGAAGTGCTCTTAAATCAGTCTAAGACAGAATTCAGGTAACTTAAACATGTGTATATATTAAAATAATGACTTTGTACTAAACACAATTTCTGTCTTCTAAAAAGATTTTTTCCATTTACGTTTACAGTGAGGTGTTGAAAGAATATGGGAGCATCATGAGGACTTTATCTAATAAAATCATTGAGATGCTATTGATGTGTTTGGGGGAAGATTTTGAAAAGAAGTTTAAATCTGAGTTTAGCAACTCAGAAGGGTACTTGCGGATTAACAATTACTCCCCACCCGAAAGCATTGAAAAGGTCGTTGAAGGGCTTGGTATGCACACCGATATGAGCTGCATAACCATAGTTTATCAAGACAAAAGTGGTGGGCTTCAAGTAAGATCTAAAGAAGGGAAATGGATGGATATAGACCCATGTGCCGAAACACTAGTTGTAAATATTGGAGATTTGATGCAAGCTTGGAGCAATGGGAAGTTAAGGTCATCTGAGCATAGGGTTGTTTTAAAGGAACGTAAAAAACGGTTTTCACTTGCTTTCTTTTGGTGTTTTGAAGATAATAAGGTAGTTTTTGCACCTGACGAAATTGTGGGTGAGCATAGTATAAGAGCCTATAAACCCTTCTTATGTGATGATTACATGAAATTTAGACAAAATAGTGAAAGAGGCAAGTTTGAGAAAGTTGGCTTCACTGTTAAAGATTTTGCTGGTACTGGACTTGTTTAAGCGGTTGAAAGTGTTCATCTTCGAATACCATATCTATGGCTATTATCCGGTAAATGATTATAAATACCTCAATAAACAGGTAAAAAAAAGTTTCGTTATTTTTCAACTTTGTTACCTGGTCTTTTATATCTACGATGATTTTGGCTTCTTTTTTTTGGACTGAATTGCCTAGACATTGTGATTCTTTGTTTGTAACATGTACTTTTCTAGTAGCAAAGTCAAAGTAGAGCATGTTTCTTTTGTTCATGTGGGCAATTTGCTTATATTTTTCATGTACAAATTAGTGTCCCTTGGATTTGGCGTCTGAATAGATTATAAATTCTTCATGTGTAAGTTCAGTTAATGACATGTGTGGTTTGACCCTCTTGTACTCTACAAACTCTGCAATGAATAAACATAATGTTGCTTCAATTCTTTCTTATTTTATGCATCTTTTTTCGAGTGACAAAGTAACAAATCCTAAATCAGACACTTTTGTTTCAGTCGAGACTCAAAATTTTCACCTTTGATTAAGGAACACCTAAGATATCATGGGTCGAAAGCTATACGCTAAACACTTATATCCACCTTAAACTAAAACAACATCCTCGACGTCGTTTGTTCATGACTTTTTTATATGCAACAAGTTGTTCTATGTGGATCAGTTCAAAACTTATTATGACAAAGAACAATTGAACTGATACACATAAATGAATATTTGTTTTTTAGCTGAAGTCAAAGAAGACATTGGTAAAGTAAAATGCAATGTAGCTCAGGATAATTTTCTTTTGCCTTTTGTTTATATTATCGTTACAAGGGACATGAGAGTTATTTTGCTTGAACATAAAAAAGTTGGATATAAGTAATAATTGTAGTGCATTGTTTAATTGTATTGAAAGTTATGTATTCTAATGACAACATATATACTTTTGTTACATACATGTTAAAGTGATATACTTTCGTTCATCAGTTCATGTTAAGTCTTAGGAATACATTCATATTCATCACAAATTAATTCTTTTTTTAGAAAGTGTGTTGATTTTTTTTTTTTTTTTTTTTTGACAAGTGAATTATCTAACAAGTCTATCATTTGGCATTGTTTATGGGTAGGTATGTAGCCAATCATATACTATAAATGTCAAAGCATTTGTAGATAATCAGTTGTTCTGCTTATCGAAGATTCTGCACGTTTTGGAGGTCAAATTAACATCTCATTGTTGCCAACTTCTTTCACCCGATGCTCAGCTGGATTTTCATTCTAATTTTTATTGCAATTAAAATTGTTGGTCTCAAATATCAACTCATGTACTTGTGATATGTTGATATTTACACTTATAAAGAGTTTTGCTAGGGGCGTACATTAGTACCTTGTTAGAATCGAATACAAATAAATTACCCTCACCTTTAAAACTCGTTTAACCCGCCTGAATAATGCTTACTCTGATCGGGTTAACTTGAATAAGAGCCTTGCTCACACACATCCACATTAAGCTTATTTTGGAGTTTATCATCATATTTGACTCGAGTCATACTTAATAAACTTATTTTTTCAACTTGTTTTCTAGTTTATGTAGCTTATTTTAAATTTAAGTAATGATAAACTTATAGTCAAAGAAATAAACCAGGAAAAACAATCTTGTAAGACCAAACGAGTACCCATATATATCGACAGATCGACAAATAGTTATAGTTGCGAAATAGTTGTTAAATGTTCCGTGCATGAATGGAATTGAATCAAACATTTCAATAAAATATCAGAGATAACATGGCAACAATTTTAAAAACTAATAAAACTATCATTAAATAAAAAAAATTGTTTCTTTTTGTTTCTTAAGGAAAAAGAAAAAAAGAAGCTATAAAAGTGTAATAGTAACACAACACTTATTATTATTATTTTTTTGGAACTAAACATAACACTTATCTCATTTGAGAACTTTTAAACAAATTATATTCCCTTTTATACATAGTAAAAGTAAATTGAATAAAATTAGTTAATAATAAAATAAAAAAGTAATAAATAAATGAACATCATTCAATACACACACAAATACCACAAAGATGTTTGTTTAACCTTACATGTAAGCTTAAAAGTTTATTTGATTTCGGCTTGTTAGGTCACCATATATGTAACACAAGCATCAATATGTAGAAATAAGAAAGAAAAGAAGGCGGATGAACAACTCACAAACACAAACACACGTATAAATGGGAAAGGTTATGCGTAGAGGTGAAAGAGTAAATGAATTGAACAACCAACCCTCAAGTGAGGGTTATTACATAGTATTTATAGGAGAGGGAGCTAGGGCAACACTCCTAGTCCATTCCTTTCCTTATTGGACTTGGGCCTAGGCTTATGGGTCTTCTACATAAGCCTAAGGCTAATTACTAACATAAAGGCCATAATAAGCTAACTATTACATATGAATCACTAATACTTGAATTAAGGTTTAGGAGTGATTCCAACAATCTCCCCCTAAGTGTTAGCGATGAATGAAAGAGTGATAAACGATGTAGGTGTTGATGTAATAGTAGCTTTGGCGTCTTCTGACATTCTTCTTTCTTGTGAGAAGGAGTGTCTTGATTCGAACAATCTCCCCAGTGTAGAGAAATTGTTTCCTTTGAAAAAATTCGGCTTTGACGTCATCAAATTCTTTGTTCTTTTGTTCTTTGTTCTTTGAAAGTGATAGTATGGTGTGGTAGTCTTCATCAGGTCAGCTTCGTTGCTCTAGTGTCTCCATGTCTTTCTTCAACATGCTCACAAGCTCTTTAGCGTTGGATTGCAGTACTGTTGAAGTTCTCTTAGTCTTTAACTTTGTAGATTCTTTGACTTGTGAAGAATCATTCGACTTTGTGTTGCCTTTTGAGTGAACTTCCATTAGTAATGTTGTTGGTATGAGCATGAGAAGAATCGCACGATCGGTCCGCTCGGAGCTTCCATAAGAAAAAAAACATAAGAAAGGTTAGTAATAAGCGGATTCCGGCACTTACAAGTTTGAACTTCGAGAGTGTTAACGGCATAGTGTGAAAACACAACTCTAATTCTCACAAAGGCCGTTCTGAACCGGAGTCCCACAAGTGAGATAACATGATGTACCGAAGTACATCTACGGTTGAATGAGTCGTTGAGGTACCCCGAAGCATCACCTCACGACTGTAGACCGTTTGAGACACACTAAGCGTAATCCACGGGGAGTTACGAAGTGACCTGCTGTCGGGGTTGTTTGATGTTGACCTGGCGGAGTTTCCATTCAATCATTGAGGATCAATTGTGAACCTCTCATAAATGTTCTCGACAGATTGCTAAGATATGTGAAGGACTCGATAACGTACCATTGATGTTCTTATTGTTGAACAACAAGTGATGAAATGTCAAGTGTACCTAATAGATCTTTGATGAATCTCGTGGCTCTAGACTCAATAGTGCGTTTTGGTTTCTGGCGGAGACTAGGAGAGAGTCTCCTTCTTCAATACCGGCAATCTCTAAGAGAAGCCGATAGTTTCACGTAGGGTTCCACTGTGAGAATGAAACAAGCTTCTATTGAGAGAAACTTGAGTGGTTAAGAAGGTTTAGTGCATGCGTCCTTGGGTCCATGACGACTTTTAATCTTCAATACCGGTGTCATCTAGTGACAACGAGTAGCATATGAATTGAACGGTTATGCGCCCTAAGTTGAATAATCTTGAGGGCTATTTCTTTTCACCCTTTTTCTTTGCATTTCTTTTTAATTCTTCAACTCCTTCTTTATCCGATTCTCATTTTCTCCTTTTTATAATCATACCTAAGGACTTCTAATTCTAACTATTGGTAGTGTCCTTGGGTAGATCCCTCGGCTCTGGCGGATCATAGGACGGTTATTCCTAACCTTAATCACCTTATAACTCCATTGCCATAAAACCATTTTCATGAAAATCTCTCGAAGTGTTTGTGAATGAAAAACTTGTTTGAACACTTCAAGAGTTTTATATTTTTCAAATACTCCCCTCATGTGCTTAAGAGTTTTGACTGAAATCGCACAGTGAGGAAAGAGCGTGCACTTTTGAATTGATCGACTCAAGATAGACAATTCCTTGCGAGACACGATTATGTAGCATAGTTAAAGATATACATTGTCAGCTTTTAGGTGACAACTAGCTCTAATAACTACCTTGAAGATGTGGACAACCCCGAAAGGTTGTCAAACCCGTCAAAGTTCATGTCTACCAAGAGTTTCTCGAATGGTACATTATACTCGGACAAGTCCTTTGCGAGACACGTTTACGAACTAGCTTGAAATTATTACCCATCCCGGACAAGTCTTTTCGAGTTACTAACAGTTAAGATCTCGTCAATTCGTTGGTTAAGACTATAGCACAAAGATTCATTTGCATTTACACAACATATTTCTTATCACATAGTTTTCTCCCCCTCAAAAATGGCATATAAATGTTATTTTTGAAGAAATGTTGAGAATAAATATGACCATTTTGAGTTTGTGGGAAGATTACACAAAGAACATTTTGTGAACAAAGTTTTTAAATCAAATACTCCCCCTCAACAAGTGATATAAACGGTTGAGGTTTTGAAAAACATAAGGGGAAGTACTTGTTCTTTTGAGTAAAACCTTTGAAAAATGAAAGGTTTGATAAGTTTTACCAAAAGTAAGAAGCTTTCGCTCCTTTTATAAGGATTGTGGCACTGAAGCGTACCACAGGGTCCTTTCTTGACAAGAACGGGTTGTACACTGTTATGTGTGCACAAGCCATTGTCATATATAATCACACATCCAAATGAATATGAAATTGAAACAGTTAAGGGGTACGGGGAATGTCGGTAGTTCGCAAGAACTCCAAGAATGCGAGCTGGTCGTTGATAGCCTGTGAGATTAATCGTTGACGACCGCAGACAAAACTCTCCAACGTTACGGCTGATCTCTTGAAACAACCTTTCATCAAGCATCTTGATGATTCTCTTTATTCCGTCTTTCACGAGAATTCCATCGTTGGTGACCCAATGCTTTGTTGAATCGCCTTTAACCGGTATGCTAGCACATCCCTGACATGCTTCAATGTTGAATCTCCAAACTTATGAAGCTCATTACACGCCATCAAGCGATTCGCGGTGGAGTGCACTGATAGACTACTCCAAAGGGTTTGCTTGATGAGAGTGAATTGAGGAGATGGTTGATGTCGAGGAAGTTCTAGCTAAGGTGCGGTAAAGTTGACACGAGTCGTCACGACTCAACGCAAGTTGCAAATCTTCTACACGTTCCGGATCACGATGCTTGATGAAGATAAGCAAGGACTTGATGTATTCACGTTGTATTTCTGTCGAGAATTGTCTCATGCGTCCCTGTACCTTTGCAAGATCTGAGATCTTCAATGTCGTTGAGACAAATTACGGAAGTCCGCTTCACGAGAAGCATAGTCCTTTTCATCTTGTCTTTTGACCACGATGTTCTTTAGGAAGGTGTAGTCCCATTTAGACGAAAGAGCAACACCTTAATAGCAGCGATCCCTTGACCACTATACACTTCATGTTGAGATTTCTGAACCTGGCGACAGTAGTAGATTCGTCGATTGTTCCGGCCAATGGTGAATCCCATATATTGCATTGATGTCATACTCTTCCACTCTGTTATTGAACATGTGGGTAGCCTTTTCTTCGATGGCTATGCAGTTGGAGTATATGGCTGCAGGAGCGGAAGTGTAAGTGATGTAGCGTATTTCCTTGACACATAGCTACCATGTAGAAGAAATTCGGTCGTTGTTGAAGAAGTATCGAAATGGAATCGAGGTTGATCACAGTGGTCGACCAATGGTAGGTAGAGGTTTGGTCAATCATTGTAGTATGGGCGTTGTCTTTTACGGTGTAGTTGATGTTTGCTTCAGGGTTGAGCCAATCAATGTTGTTAGACATGGCTTGTGCTATGTTTTCAAGGTGATATTCAACCTCAATAGCACTTTCCGAGCTGTCTTTGAGTATTTGGAATGCTTCATTCTTGATTCGTTTCAACTCTGATTTCGTCATCTTCTTCACTTTCGGAACTTTTCTTGCGGTAACTTTGCATGCTCCAACGTACTACCTTTACCATATCTTGATCGTCGGTTAAAGGGGTGTAGCGGCAACAAGTGTTGAAAACCATTCATATTGGTGTCATCGTCGTCTAGCCATGAAACGACGTCGGCCTTGTCGTCTTCTTCTTCTTCTTCTTAGGCCTAGAGGAGGATCTTTGGTTCCTTTGTTGTCTTTGGGAGATGGGTTGTTGTTGGGGTCAGGGGATTTCCTCATCATCACTACCCGTATACTCAAAGTGATCACGGTTTTAGAGTGCAGGGTGGTAACTTCGAGAATCTGAGGTTTTTCATTAGAAGTGCGAGGAGGATATCGTGGTTGGTGGAGTCCTTTGGGGTGGAGGTTGCATTGAAGATGATTCACCAGACTTCTTTGGGCGTTTAGGTGCAGAATCCTTGTCCTTATCATCGTCATCTCTTGGTCGTTTTGGTTGACTTCTTTGAATCTTTGCATGAAGACTGAGTTGATAGTCTAATAGATTCTCAAAAACTTAGCTTCATCGAAGTGAAGGTTCCAGCTCTTTTGACATTTGCATCACCAATTTAGCGATTAACTTCGGTTTGAAGGTCGATTCTTTGGACATTATATTTTTAACCAATGCGACGATGTTTGGAGTAAGTTGTGCGGAGAAATACTTCTCTAGTCACAGGGGCGGTATCGAGAAGAAACTTGTGAGTATATTCTCTTGCTGTCTTCTCCAATTCCTTTTGGAAACATCCTTTGATTAACTGTTGGATTTGTTCCCTTTTACGTCAACAACCCGTTTATCCGTCTTGAAGAAAGTTGATTACATTAAGTGAGTTGATTCAGCTTTTGTTGGTAACATCCTTACGTACTTGCTTGCTGCTTTAACAATTCTTGTTTTAGCGGGATAACCAAGAGTCTGTTGGTTTCTTCCGCAATTTGGAGGTGGATTTGGTTGATCTTTTGGATGGTGGTGGTGAGGAGTGAGAAGATGAGTCCGATGATGAGATGTGAGGTGACTCTGGGTCCTTTGGAGGATCGAGTTTTCTCCTCGGGCAGGAATTGGACTTATTGAAAAAAATCATCATAGTCATCTTTTCAGTTTTAGTCTTTTACGCTTTGGCATGGCTGCAGCCTCTTCATCGATCTTTTCTTTCTCGGACTTCTCTTTTTCTGGTTTCTCGGGGGTTTTGTTGTTGCTCAAGAGTGGTGGCACCAGTTCCCTTATCGGGTTGATTAACCGCATCAGGAATTTGTGTAGATTGAACGCCGCTTACTCACGGGGCCACCCATTTGATCATTTGCAAATGCTTCGGCAAAATGTTTATGTCTGAGTTCCTTTAACTTCCTTTGATATTCCTTTTGCTCATCTATTGGTTCTTCTTTAGAGCTCTCCTTATCATGTTCAATCACGGGGAGTTTCCCTTTACCTTTGTCAGGTTGGTGGACTAGGGGTTTAGCTGCTGATTGAGTAACGTCGGTTCAGTTTCAAAGTAGAAGACCTCATCGTCGATTCGGTTTCCTCGAGCTTTCGTCACTAGCTTTCTTGGCGGTTCAGGCTTGGAATGCGGGAATATGAACACTTCCTTAGAAGGAACTTTCCTTTTGAGTGGAAGTTTCCTCTTCGGGAACTTCCTTTGACTTTCTGTGCTTGCAACACTCCCTGCACTTTGCCTCTTCGGTTTTCTGGTAGGTGTACGAAGACTTATCATCGAGAGAACCAACTTTACCTTCATCAACTGCTACGGATACCTTTTATATGAGTAAAGATGTTTGATTTCATCAGAGAGAAGGTGATCCGGCAGCACAACACCTTGTTTCTTTGTTGTTGATTCCTTAAATCATGTTGTTAGAGTAGGTTCATACAACATGTAAGTGATTGTTGGGGTCATTGATTCTCTTGGGGATATCCGGGTTAAACCCAAGTGCTCTTTGGATCAACAGTTTGGTATATCTGATATAAGGGATTTTTGAGCCAAGCTTCTTGAGAAATGTCATCATGTCATCCCATATCAAAGCTTCGACTTCAATGTGCTTCATGTTGACCAAAGCCCAAAAGATTTGTAGTTCCATGAGCTTGGGGTGCTCATAGCCACTTTATCGACGACGAAAGCAGATTGGTGATGATGATGTAGATAGTCCTCCAAGGTTGAGGAATATTTTTAAGATCCACATGTGAATGCTTAGTGATTACTCCTGTAGCTTCGTCATAACCAATATTGATCAGAACGTAGAACATCTCTTCAGGTTGGTGTGGCATTGAGTTCGGTTGGCTCGATGATTGGAATGAGAAGAACAACCCGTAAGTCTGCAGGTGTGATGGTGACTTGTTTGTGGTTGAGAGTCCTGTATCCGCGACATGCACGTCCTTTGATCTTTTGCATTGAATTCTAGAACTGATGAATGTAGATCTCGGAACGATAGCTTGAGTTGAGAGCATGTTCGATAAGGATGATTCTTGAGATATCCACAACAATCAAGCAAGAGGACTCGGCGGTGAGGGTTTCAAAGTCAACTTGAAGGTTGTTCTTTCCAATCTTCAGTGGATAGCCATTTGGGAAGATATCAGCAATGGTGAGAACATTTGGTGCATCCACATTCATTTGAGCGTCCATGTCATGATCTAAAATACATTTAGCCAAAAGAACCAACATATCGAAAGACATTATGTTAGTCAACAGATGGTTTTATTGTCTAATTATTGAATGTGCAATGTTGATGATTGTTACGAGTCCAAAGTCACTTGTTTGTCTAATAGTCCAATGATGTCGTGATAAGTTTCGTGAGTTAGTTAACTTTAAGTTTTCAAGTTCAGGTGTGACAATCCGTACTTTCAGGTCATTTCTCGACACGATGCATGTCTCATTATTTCAACATTTTGAGTAAACTTGGTTTACTTGTTTCAAATTCGCGTAACCTTGGAGGTTTAGCGGCGAATTCATGATCATGACATCACGTACATTTCATATGGACTATGATTAGTCTACATTTCATTGACATCATGTGCATCTCATAAATTCATTCACGACATTTCATTTCATATTTTCCGCGTAATTTTTATGTTTAATAATCTTTATCGCGTGAGTTTTTATTTTGATTATTTAACCCGTTACTTTCAAAAATGATCCCGAGGTATTTTAAACTCACATTTAGTTTATAAAAACTATATTTTTAGTTTTCCTAGTGTTTCAAATTTATTTGGTATTTTAATCGTTAACGTTTAATTATTACGTCGTTTTCTTAAAATCTTACGATAATTATTTTATCACCCGATTTTCACAAGGAAAGTATTTTTACAATTTTTATCACTTCAATACAATCTATTTTGAGCTATTAAAAACTTACTTTTACCAAAACTTTCCAATTTCCTTTAATTGTACATTTTACTTACATTTTACTTACTTTCTTCTACAAATTATTACAAATATCTACAAGTAACAAGTTTAAAAAAAATATATGGGGAGACAACCCTCCCCAAAACCGGCCAAGGGGAGGGAGTGTCTTAATTGATGTATGGCTTCTTAATAATAATATGTCTACACTATTATTAGCTCATTCATGAACCTATTTTCTCATAGTTGCTAGTGTAAAAAAAAAATCTTCTCTCTTTTCCTTGTGTTCTCCAAACCGGCCTCATCAACAAAACAAGGGGATCAAGAAACTTTTGCTAGATCAAGTGTTATTTCAACCTAGAACATATCCTTTTCTTGGTTTTGAAATAAAAACCAAGGATATTTAAGATAATCCTTGTTACCTACACCTCTTCATTTCTCTTGTAAGCATGTTTTCATCATTTTTATGTTTCCTCTTTCATTTCATATGTTTCTTATCATTTTTGGAGCTTTTATGCAAGTATTGTGATTTATACCATTTATGTCATGATTTTAAGTTATATATATACTTATGGTCATCCTATAATTACTCCCATGGTATTCTTTGGTCTTGATGGTGATTAGGAACCCATGACACCCTAAGAAGGTGTATGGTAGGATTAGATTAGTTTTGGAGTTGATTTGAAGGGATTAGAATAGGTTTTGTCAGAGAAAAACTATTTTCGATAAGTATATTTTATGTTCTGTCCTTGTTTTGATTTTCTGGAAAATCCGACAGTAGGCACGACTTTTGGCCTTGATTTTTAGAAAATATACTTTAAAAGCGATCCGTGGCGGCTTGCGGATAAAAGCGGACTTATAACGAAGAAGTTATGGATTTTACAAGTTTGACGACGAAATATATTATTTTTCAGCAACATGTTTTAGTTTGTTCGGGTCAAAAACGAGCCTTAAGCTTCACAAATTATTTCGACTTGTCAAAAATATATTGGTTTACTTCAATACGAAGCTAAGGACATATAAAAGCGTAGAAAGTTTGAAGCGACAAAGATACACACTTTTTCATAAACTTGCCGTAACTAATTTTTCTGCACTCAATTGGCCAAAAATCACCAACTTTAACCCTTATTATCTTTATGATCGAGACCTTTTGGACGAAAACTCCTGAACTGAAACTTTTAGATGTCGATACAAACTTTCCAAAACAGTCGAGTTCGTTCTCTAACGATCGACGTACACCATTTTACGATTGTTTTCCAAAGCCATGTTTGTTAATTTCATGATTTTTCCGACGACATTGTTTTGCGACGAAAAGTGGTAATTTCACCAAAAAAAATCATTATAAAACCATTGTAGGATGACATTTTGACGTAAAAACATGTAAAGTCATTTTTGATTGGTCGAGGCGTCAAAAATGTATTTTTCGACGACGAGTATATTTTCAAAACTTCGTAAATGGTATAAATTACATACGTAGTGCATGCATAACATTACATTCATGACATATCATATCATTGATAATAGGTCGGTTGGCGCATTACATTAAACCTCGGTGTACTCACTTTTGCGTTATTCGGTTTATCCAAGTGAGTTTTCATAGCCCGTTTTTACATGCTTTTGATTATTTTCAAACCCACGGGGGGGAATACATTGCACTACATTTTTCTTTGTACGATACCAAGTATGTTAAATTCATTACATTGCTTAAGTTACCACATATGCCAATTTGAAAGTCCCCATTTCTTGAACCATGAACCGTTAATCATTGAAGCGAGGATGAGTGGATAGATCTATCGAGGGTGGCGCCTCCATCCGGGTTGGTGAATCCCAACCAGGAAAACGGATGCATTTCATTTGATTTCATTACGGGTTGTCTGGCAAACATTCCGTGGAGGGGCATACATAATTGATCAGTCTAGTTTAGGGGTCATGGGCTTAAGGCAATTGTAACATTATTTTTACGTGACTTGATTGTCATGCATGCTAGATACTTGTGTAGTCGTATAAACCATTTACATAAACCTATGATTTCTCACCAACATTATTGTTGACCGTTTTAGCAATGTATTTTCAGTGTGAGGCATTATCATCATGTCATGGTTTAGGGACCTACATTTTGAGTCGCGGTGTCGACTTACATTATGTACATTATGGCACTTATTTCAAAACATCGTTTGGATTTGTAACATATTTGTATTTCCTTAAACTTGTTAAACCTTTTGGGACCGATGTTGTACTCGATTATGTTTTATATGAAATATCCAACGATGTGTTTTTAAAGCGACACTTTAGGTCGTTCAATATAACTGTGATGTGGTGCTATGACAGTCAATGCCCCAGAATTCCATTCCGCTACAAAGCAGGTAAATTGGGGGTGTGACAGTTGGTACGAGCTACAGATTATAGAGAACTAGGTAGCATCATTGACCCTAGACTATAGCTACATTATCATAGCATCTCATCATTTCATCATAGCACATATTCACTTTTCATGCGGATTCACTTACACTTTATTCGAGATTATTTACTTTTATTTCACATCGGTTGTCACAGACATGTCTTCAGATTCACATCCCATCACCATATCATCGGACTCTAGCTCGGATGATGTTCCTACCCATCATGGATGATGTTGCATCACATTCGAGATCTTGATTGGATCTACTCCATCTTTCCACCTATCATGATCGACACGAGACCGAACCCTTCGAGGAGGCGAGGTTGCACCGTTAGCCCGGCTCACGATCCACCCGGCACCACTACTAGCACCATCACCACCATCATCACCATCTTCATCACATTTTATTAGAGATCCTTTACCTCGACGGACTTGCCGCCCAAAAGCGTGCTCGTTTTGATATCCGACACCACCATCTTACGACCCGAGCACCGCTAGATTTGAGTTAGGTGAGGTTCTAGGCGGCAGCATTTGTTCGGCAGACCTAAGGAGGTTAGGAGCCCGTATTGATAGTCGGCAGATCAGATTGATAGTTTGACGGCCAGTTGGAGGTTGTGGTGGAGATAGGATTGAGCCCGTGAGGGTCGAGGGTTTGATATTAGGCAGGTTTGTATTGACTTGTCTCATGAGTATTCGGCATAGGCAGGATAGAGGATAGGGAGAGTATTGTTGCTTGAGGGTTCAGGTTGATGAGTTGAGGAGTTTGGTGGATAGTTTGGTTACTCGGGTTAGCGATCTTAGGGGCAGTGGTGAACACCATAGGTGCCTTATGTAGACTCTTGTCATTGTATAGTTTTGACCATTATTATCCTAGTCACAAGGTGTGTGGCGTAGTTTAAAGAACTTGTTGTATTTTGGTTGTTGTACAAACAAATTATCAAGTATTGACTCTACTATGTAGGAATGGTTATTATTATCTATGATATCGGTCCATGTAGGCGAAATTTTCATGTATATTATCCACGTGTGTTGTGATCATATTTGTGATATTTCGTTATTGTTCCGTTGTGATTCCATTTATCTTTATGCATGATGTGGTTGTGGATATATTTGTTTGATGGTTGTTTCTACTTACGAGTTCTCATGATTGTTTCATCTTGTGATTTTGAAGAATTATGGCCTAAAAAGCTGAGAATGACCAAGCGAGAAATTCAAAAGTTGGTGAATGATAGCATTGCTAATGCTCTAAGAGTCGAAAGGGAAGCGATGGCTGCTGTTTGAAGCGCTAGGCTAACTCTACTTCTTGGTAATGCCGGAGAGGATCAGGGTTAAGAAATGTTCATACAAGATTTCAAGAGTGGTGAACCCACTAAGTTTAGAATACCAGGGAGCAACTGCAATGAATGCGATGGTTTGAGAAATTGGAATCGGTGTTTTGCTTTATGCTGTCGGATGATGATGGAGTTAAGTTTGCCACGAGCCCTTTACTCGATGGAGCGTTGTCATGGTGGAATTCATACGCTCAACCGATTGGTATTGAGAATGCTTTTAAGCTACGTGGCGGGGAATTTAAGGTCTTGGTGACTAAGTTTTTGTCCTCGAGCGAAATCAAAAAGTTGGAGGCGAGTTCTATGAATTGGTCACGATTGGGTATGACATGACACTTACATTGAGATTTCAAGAATTAGCCGCGTTATGCCCGTCGATGGTATCGGATAATGAAAAGTTGCTAGAGGCTTTTATTGGAGGACTTCCGAAGGTCATTCAAGGATGTGACTTCATTTGATCCACAAACAATTGAGGAAGCTATTCGGTGTGACTCGAAATTGATGGCACAAGTGGTGAAGCGAGGTAAGTACACCACCACCAGCAACAACAAACAACCCCAACAACCGTTTCAACAATAACCGGGGCAACTACAACAACAATAGCAACAACAACAAGCGCAAGTGGGACAACAATAGGGGTAGGAATGCTACTCAACAACGCCAGAGGCAAGAGGTTGCTAAGGTTTATGCTGCGGACGAGGAAGGAAAAGGATATCTGGGGGTTTTGAGAAGTGTAATAAGTGTTTGAGTCATCACAATCCCAGGTCGATGTCGATCCGTGTGAATTGCAAGAAAGTTGGTCACCGTACTAGGGATTGCAAGGCACCACAAGTTACTGGTTTTGGTTGCGGGGAACACGGACACTACAAGGGGGATTGTAAGAAAGGAAAGAATCAAGCAAATCCGAATCAAGAAGGTTTGGCACGAGGAAGGGTTTACGTCATTGGAGGCGGAGAAGATAGGGAGGACCCGAATGTCATAACGGGTGCGTTTCTTCTCAATAATCGTTGCGTATTTGATTGGGTGCGATAAAAGTTTTGTGTCAAATGCATTTGCACCTTTGCTCAACATTAAGCCAACCACCTTAGATATATCATACAACGTCGAATTAGCTAATGGTAGCGTAGTTAACACCAACACCATTGTTCGCGGTTGCACATTCAATTTTCTTAATCATCCCTTCAACATAGACCTCATGCCCGTAGAGCTTGGTAGTTTTGACGTCGTCATTGGCATGGATTGGTTATCTAAGCATCGCGCAAAGATCATTTGTGATGAGAAAGTTGTTCATCTTCCTTATAATGGCGAAACTTTGATTATCGTGGGGAGCGAAGTGGAACCAATTAGTATCATATCAAGTATCAAAGCGAGTACATTAAGAAAGGTTGTCTTGCTTTCTTAGCTCATGTAACCGAGAAAAGTGAGGAGGAGCGACTTGAAGATGTTCCTATTGTTCGTGAATTTTCTGAGATATTTCCGAGGATTTACGGGACTTCCACCGCACGTCAAGTAGAATTTCATATTGACTTAGTGCCCGGACACACCGATTCGCGACACACCGTATCGTCTAGCACCATCTGAAATGCAAGAGTTGTCTAATCAATTGCAAGAGCTTCTAGACAAAGGATTCATTAGGCGAGTTCTCGCCTTGGGGAGCTCCGGTCTTGTTTGTGAAGAAGAAGGATGGATCCTTCCGAATGTGCATAGATTATAGAGAATTGAACAAGTTAACGGTGAAGAATCGTTACCCACTCCCCAGAATTGATGACTTGTTCGATCGGTTGCAAGGTTCTAGTATTTATTCCAAGATTGATCTTCGTTCGGGTTATCATCACCGAGTTCGGGAAGAGGATATTCAGCAGCGTTTAGAACACTTTACGGTCATTACGAGTTTCAAGTGATGCCGTTTGGATTGACTAATGCAGCGGCGGTATTCATGGATCTCATGAATAGAGTTTGTAAGCCGTATTTGGACAAGTTTGTTATAGTGTTCATTGACGACATATTGATCTACTCCAAGAACAAAGAAGAGCACGAAGAGCATTTAAGGATGATTTTAAGGCTACTCAAGAATGAGAAGTTGTATGCCAAGTTTTCGAAGTGTGATTTTTGGAACCACAAAGTGCAATTTCTTGGTCATGTCATTGATAGTCATGGACTACAAGTTGATCCATAAAGATTGAAGCCGTAAAAGATTGGGCTACTCGAATCCTACTGAAATTTGACAATTTCTAGGACTAGCCGGATATTACCGAAGGTTCATCGAAGATTTTTCGAAGATAGCGAGACCTTTGACCAAGTTGACACAGAAAAAAACAAAATGCAGTGGGGAAAGAAACAAGAAGTTGCTTTTCAGTTGTTGAAGCAAAAGCTTTGCGGTCGCCAATTTTGGCACTACCCGAAGGCATTGAGAACTTTGTTGTATATTGCGACGCTTAGCATAAAGGACTTGGGGCTGTTTTAATGCAAAACGAGAAGGTGATAGCGTATGCTTCGCGACAACTTAAGACTCATGAGAAGAACTACACAACTCATGATCTCGAGTTAGGGCCGTAGTTTTTGCTCAATTTGGAGACACTACCTCTATGGTACCAAGTGCACAGTGTTTACCGACCACAAGAGTTTGCAATATATTCTTGATCAAAAGGAGCTTAATATGAGGCAACGTCGTTGGTTGGAGTTACTCAGCGACTATGATTGTGAAATCAAGTATCAGGAAAAGCCAATGTTGTGGCTGATGCTCTTAGTCGGAACGAGAGGCCTAAACCTTTAAGAGTTCGATCATTGGGAATGACGATTATTTCTCCTCTACCATCGAAAATCCATGAAGCACAAGTTGAAGCACTTAAGGAAGAGAATCGACCAAGTGAAAAGCTTTATGGCATGCCAAAAAATGGTTTTGTCGAAGAGAGATGGAGTACTATGTTTCAAGGATAGAATGTGGATTCCATTGTATGGCGGAATACGAGAATTGATTATGCATGAGTCGCATAAGTCAAAGTATTCTATTCATCCAGGATCGGATAAGATGTATCAAGATCTTAAGAAGCTTTATTGGTGGCGAACATGAAAGCGAGATTGCACGTCGTTAGCAAATGTCTTACTGCTAAGGTAAAAGTCGAATATCGAAGCCTTAGGGTTTACTCCAACAACCAGAAATTCCTCAATGGAAATGGGAACGCATTACAATGGACTTTGTCACGAAACTTCCTAAGACATCGGGAGGTTACGGCGCTATTTGGGTAATTGTTGATCGCCTTACCAAGTCAGCCCATTTCATACCGATTCGAGAGACTTATTCCATGGAGCAACTCACTAGACTTTATGTCAAGGAAATAGTCTCGAAGGCCGGAGCACCAATTTCTATCATTTCCGACGAGAGATAGTCGATTCACTTCAAACTTTTGAATTCATTGCAAGATTCATTGAACGATTAGAGATGAGCACACGATATCCACCCCAAACGGTCAAAGTGAAAGGAACATTCAAACGTTAGAAGACATGCTAAGGGCATGTGTGATTGATTTTGGCAATGGTTGGGCTAACCATTTGCCATTGATAGAATTCTCGTACAACAATAGTTATCACACCAGTATCAAGATGGCACCATTGAGGCACTATATGGTCGTAAGTGCCGTTCACCTATTTGTTGGGCGAGGTAGGAGGCGCACAACTTACGGTCCGAGTAGTGCGGGGAAACCCGCGAAAAGATTGTTCAAATTCGTGATAGACTTCGAAGCGCAAGGAGTCGAGAAAAGTTATGCGGATGTTAGGCGCAAGGATTTGGAATTTCAAGTGGGAGACAAAGTTATGTTGAAAGTATCGCCTTGGAAAGGCGTGAGTGCGATTTAAAGCGTGGGAAGTTAAACCCGAGATACATTGGACCATTCAAGATTTTGGGCCGAGTTGGTCCGGTAGCTTATCGTCTTGATCTTCCACGAGACTTAGTCATGTGCACCACACGTTTCACGTTTCAAACTTGAAGAAGTGTCTTTCGGACGAATCGCTTGTTATTCCATTGGATGAAATTCAGCTTGATGACAAACTCAATTTTGTGGAGGAACCTGTAGAAATCATGGACGCGAGGTCAAGCGGTTGAAGCAGTCGTATTCCTATTGTGAAAGTTCGTTGGAATTCTCGGCGAGGTCACGAGTTTACTTGGAGCGGGAAGACCGGATGCGGCGCAAGTATCCTCATCTTTTACGACACGTTTCATCTAACAACGATTGAATTCGGGGTGAATTCCCTTTTGGATGGGCGAATGTGACAATCCGTACTTTTGGTCATTTCGACGATGCATGTCTCATTATTTCAACATTTTTAGTAAACTTGGTTTACTTGTTTCAAATTAGCGTAACCTTGGAGGTTTAGCGGCGAATTCATGATCATGACATCACGTACATTTCATATGGACTATGATTAGTCTACATTTCATTGACATCATGTGCATCTCATAAATTCATTCACGACATTTCATTTCATATTTTCCGCGTAATTTTTATGTTTAATAATTTTTAGCGTGAGTTTTTATTTTGATTATTTAACGTTACTTTCAAAAATGATCCCGAGGTATTTTTAAACTTACATTTAGTTTATAAAAACTATATTTTTAGTTTTCCTAGTGTTTCAAATTTATTTGGTATTTTAATCGTTAAAGTTTAATTATTACGTCGTTTTCTTAAAAATCTTACGGTAATTATTTTATCACTCAATTTTCACAAGGAAAGTATTTTTACAATTTTTATCACTTCAATACAATCTATTTTGAGCTATTAAAAACTTACTTTTACCAAAACTTTCCAATTTCCTTTAATTGTACATTTTACTTACATTTTACTTACTTTCTTCTACAAATTATTACAAATATCTACAAGTAACAAGTTTAAAAAAAATATATATGGGGAGACAACCCTCCCCAACCGGCCAAGGGGGAGGGAGTGTCTTAATGATGTATGGCTTCCTTAATAATATGTCTACACTATTATTAGCTCATTCATGAACCTATTTTCTCATAGTTGCTAGTGTAAAAAAAAAATCTTCTCTCTTTTCCTTGTGTTCTCCAAACCGGCCTCATCAACAAAACAAGGGGATCAAGAAACTTTTGCTAGATCAAGTGTTATTTCAACCTAGAACATATCCTTTTCTTGGTTTTGAAATAAAAACCAAGGATATTTAAGATAATCCTTGTTACCTACACCTCTTCATTTCTCTTGTAAGCATGTTTTCATCATTTTTATGTTTCCTCTTTCATTTCATATGTTTCTTATCATTTTTGGAGCTTTTATGCAAGTATTGTGATTTATACCATTTATGTCATGATTTTAAGTTATATATATACTTATGGTCATCCTATAATTACTCCCATGGTATTCTTTGGTCTTGATGGTGATTAGGAACCCATGACACCCTAAGAAGGTGTATGGTAGGATTAGATTAGTTTTGGAGTTGATTTGAAGGGATTAGAATAGGTTTTGTCCGAGAAAAACTATTTTCGATAAGTATATTTTATGTTCTGTCCTTGTTTTGATTTTCTGGAAAATCCGACAGTAGGCACGACTTTTTGGCCTTGATTTTTAGAAAATATACTTTAAAACGAATCCGTGGCCGCTTGAGCGGATAAAAACGGACTTATAACGAAGAAGTTATGGATTTTACAAGTTTGACGACGAAATATATTATTTTTCAGAAATTTCAGCAACATGTTTTTAGTTTGTTCGGGTCAAAACCGAGCCTTAAGCTTCACAAATTATTTCGACTTGTCAAAAATATATTGGTTTACTTCAATACGAAGCTAAGGACATATAAAGCGTAAGCGGATTTGAAGCGACAAATATACACTTTTCATAAACTTGCCGTAACTAATTTTTCTGCACTCAATTGGCCAAAAATCACCAACTTTAACCCTTATTATCTTTATGATCGAGACCTTTTGGACGAAAACTCCTGAACTGAAACTTTTAGATATGGATACAAACTTTCCAAAACAGTCGAGTTCGTTCTCTAACGATCGACGTACACCATTTTACGATTGTTTTTCCAAAGCCATTTTTGGTAATTTCATGATTTTTCCAACGACATTGTTTTGCGACGAAAAGTGGTAATTTCACCAAAAATCATTATAAAACCATTGTAGGATGACATTTTGACGTAAAACCATGTAAAGTCATTTTTGATTGGTCAGAGGCGTCAAAAAGTATTTTTCGGCACGTAATATTTTCAAAACTTCGTAAATGGTATAAATAACATATCTAGTGCATGCATAACATTACATTGCAATTCATGACATATCATATCATTGATAATAGGTCGGTTGAGCATTACATTAAACCTCAGTGTACTCACTTTTGCCATTATTCCAGTTTATCCAAGTGAGTTTTCATAGCCCGTTTTACATGCTTTCGATTATTTTCAAACCCACGGGGGAGAATACATTGCACTACATTTTTCTTTATACGATACCAAGTATGTTAAATTCATTACATTGCTTAAGTTACCACATATGCCAATTTGAAAGTCCCCATTTCTTGAACCATGAACCGTTAATCATTGAAGCGAGGATGAGTGGATAGATCTATCGAGGTGGCGCCCTCCATCGGTTGGTGAATCCCAACCAGGGAAAGCGGATGCATTTCATTTGATTTCATTACGGAGTTGTGCGGCAAACATTCTGTGGAGGCATACATAATTGATCATTCTAGTTTCGGGGTCATGGGCTTAAGGCAATTGTAACATTATTTTTACGTGACTTGATTGTCATGCATGCTAGATACTTGTGTAGTCGTATAAACCATTTACATAAACCTATGATTTCTCACCAACATTATTGTTGACCGTTTTAGCAATGTATTTTCAGGTAACTGAGGCATTATCATCATGACATGGTTTAGGGACCTACATTTTGAGTCGCGGTGTCGACTTACAATATGTACATTATGGCACTTATTTCAAAACATCGTTTGGATTTGTAACATATTTGTATTTCCTTAAACTTGTTAAACCTTTTGGGACCGATGTTGTACTCTGATTATGTTTTTATGAAATATCCAACGATGTGTTTTTAAAACGACACTTTAGGTCGTTCAATATAACTGTGATGTGGTGCTATGACAGTCAATGCCCCGAGAATTCCATTCCGTACCAAAACAGGTAAATTGGGGGTGTGACATCGGGTTATCACTTATTTTTTCACAACATATTAAGCGTTTAAGCTTATTAGTGACATTATTGGTTTAGGTAGCGTTATGATTTATTTATTCACAAGTTTGCACGCATAACAATTCATGATTAAGGTTAAACAAGGCTTAAGCGTAGAAATGGCGACTTATCGCGTAAGCGGAGAGGTATACCCAGTAGCGCAAGCTTATGCGTAGGATCGACTTCTGGCGTAAGTAATGCAATGTAGGAAAAGGGACCTTATCGCGTGGGGAGCTTACGCGTGGCGTGTATATAAACCTGCAGCGTAAGGAAGCACACTTCTGCGTAAAGGCTTACACAAATAGTAGACCTTATGCGTAGAGGTCCTTTGTTTACGCGCATATCCTTCACGGGATAAACATACGGTCCTTATGTAGAACCTTACAGCGTAAATGCTTTCTGGCGTAGATTTCTCTTACACATAACATCTTCGCGGCGTAAAGGTGATCCTTATGCGTAGATGTCTAATAACATGATTACGATTTTTACGTGTTGCAAACACGAAATAAAATTATCACTTAGCATCAATATTAACACATACATTCATTTATAACAGTCATGACAGATACTTATCAAGCGGTTGCAGTAAACATACTTATCGTGAACCTAAACCCTAAAGTTCAAAAGATTACGGCGTGGAATATCTATACCATAGGAATTGCACCAAAGAAGTTTTTACGGGAGTCTAGGAAGCCTAAAGAGATGTTTTATCAAGTTTTAACATCAAAATCTAAGTAAATCAAAATACCAAACCGTATGAACATAAACCCTAGTTTCCAATTTATGAATCATTAGTGTTTTACGGGTAATTCAGGCTTAAATATGATCAATTCAACGAAAACAACCTCTACAATCTTTATCACCAAGCGTTCACATCACGAAAATACCAAACCAGCATAAACCCTAATTTACAAAATCACTCAATTCGTGTAACTGGGTGTGTTTTGACGATCAAAATAGTTTTAATGGTTAGGGATGGCAATGGGTGAAAAAAACCCGCAACCCGTGGGTACCCGCACATAAATGGGTGGGTAAAATCATTAATTTTCACCCACGGGTGGGTCTTGGGTGAAAATATGTACGCGTCGATTAATTGGCCGGGTGGTGGCCAGGTAAAGCATACCCCATTAGGTAAACCATGACTTACCATTTAAAATACCCATGGGGTATACCCTTCAAAATACCCATGGGTGCACCCATAAACCCATGTTAAAATTAATTATACTAATTAAAATATGTATGATATTGCATGATATACATTTTAATAGTTACAAGTCTCGAAAACACATTAACCTAAAAGTTTGTTTGAGTTTCAAGACTAAAAAGAGAATTTGAAAGATCAGATGATCAAAGTTGTATACATGTGATTTGGTGCAATGATATTTAATTTTTGATTTCAGACATGTGTCTAAGTATTATGTGAACTTGGTATTTGGCAAATTGATTGGTGTTTTAATATGCAATTTCATAATTATTTTTCATATCATGGTTTTGTAGTTTTGTTGCATTACACAAACCCATGGGTTTACCCGTGGGCAATAAATACTTCAGCGGGCATGGGCAGGTAGAAAATTATACCCATTGGCTGGTGGCTTGAATGGGTGATGGGTGAGAAAAAAACTATGTGGGCGGGTGACGGGTTAGAGGTATCCGTGCCCATTACCCACGGGTGCCATCCCTATTAATGGTGTTAAATAAACATTTTAACACTATCCCTTTAACCACAAACACACAATCTTGATCATGTGTTCATACGCTTATGCGTAGAACACAAGATCACTCATATCTCACGTTTTAACCGTTGGATTTGTAAAAGATTTAAAACCATTGTTTGTAAATACGTAAAGATCATGAAACCACTTACAAATCGATGATCAAGAACTTCGGATTTTGATTTTAATTCTAAGTAGGATTGGTTTGGTGTGCGTAATAAATGTGAAGATTTAATGTTAGGTGGGATGTTTTATTAGAAATAACTTCGGATTTTGGCAGTTTTAGTCCCTCCACCTTTTTCATTTTTATCCAATGCCTTTTAACTTCCATTTTGGTTATCAAGCGGCGGATATTTTGAAAATAACTTTGGCGACACTCCCCTTGACTTAAGAAATAATGAAAGGTTATAAATTTTAGTCGAGGTGTGGTAAACGAAGAAATGACCACCGTTAATTAAAAGAAACAACAGGGATAATGTAACATGCAAGTCTGATGTTATTTTGAAGCAGTTAAGTGTTTATTTTCTCCCCTCAAAACTTGATCGGAAAAATCTTGAATTTTAAAAGATTTGAGTGTTGTGGAAGAAATGTACTTGCCATGTTATAAGAAATATAGATAGAAGAATATTTTTGTTGTTTTATAAGGTTTTATATTTTTGTATTTTGTTTTTGAAAAAATATTTACAAAAGAGGTTTTGGTGTTTGACTGGTTTTTAAGAATGTTTTAAGTTCATCGGTTCCTCTTGGAGTCAAACACCGCATACCAATCCGGTGGACCAACTCATTAAACCTAGCGAGGAGCTAAGGCTTTGGTGAGAAGACATGCCAATTGATACGTACCCACAAAATATCATTCAAGAGTACCCTGTTCCACGTGGTCCTTGATGAAATGATATCGAAGATCGATGTGCTTTGATTTGAATGTTGGCCGGGTACGCGAGGTCATGCAATAGCACTCCGATTGTCGCAGATACATGGGATTACATAAATACGTAACCATAGTCTATGAGTTGTGTTCTCATCCAGATGACTTGAGCACAACACGCCGACATCTACATATTACGCGGTTGAGGACAACGATGTACAGTCATGCTTCTTCGATTGCCATGACACCAATTTATCACCAAGAAATTGTAAAGCTCTTGAAGTACTTTTACGTGAATCTAAGCATCTGCGTGATGCGTCAAAGCGATTAGTTCAAAACGGAATCGCGGATACGAGATCCCCAATTAATGGTTCCCTTGATGTATGAAGGATTATTTTCCCGGAGAGGTGGGTTTTGATTGGTCTCGGCGATACGGGAGCAAAGATAGACGGCAAAAACAATATCCAGTGCGCTGGAAGCATTAGATACATGAGAGACCCAATGATACTATGCTATTTGGTAGGGTCCACCAATTTCCCATGTAAATCAGCGTCTAGCTTCTTGGTATGAGCCATTGGTGTGACATAGGTGTCCTGATTTTGCATTCCAAATTTGTTTAACAATTCAAGGGCATATTTGGAGTGACTCAAGAAAATACCACGGGGTGATTGATGAACTTGCATTCCAAGGAAGAATGTGAGTTCACCCATCATTGACATTTCAAAATGTTTTGTCATAAGTTTTGCAAAAGCATTTGAGTATTTTAAATGTGTTGAACCAAAAATGATATCATCAACATAAATTTGAACAATTAAGATGTAAGCCCGTGATATTGTATAAAAGAGTGTAAATTCGGCCGAAACTTTGGTAAACTTATTGGCAATAAGGAAGGATGATAACTTATCGTACCCGCTAGAGGGGCTTGTTTGAGACCGTGAGAGCTTTCTTGGTTTGTAGACATGATTAGGGAACTACGGATCAATGAATCCTTACATGGCTTACATAGACCGTTTCTTTTCGGTTGTCCATTGAGCGGTTTGACATCCATTTGAAAGCCGTGATGTTCATGTGAGCGCGAAATGCCGGAAAAAATCGAGCGACCTCAAGGCGAGCAACGGGCAAATGATTCTTCAAAGTCAATATCCTCTTCTGTCTATAACCCTTAGCCACGGGCGTGACTTTTTTCTAATTACGGTTCCTTGACATCCAATTTGTTTTTTCAAATCCATTTTAGACCAATGACGAAGACCCCTGTTGGTCTTTCAACTGATTCCATACTTCAAGGCGTTTGAATTGATTGAGTTTTCTTCGCATGGATTCAATCCAGTTGTCCTTTGTCATTGCATCTTTAATATTTTTAGGCTCAGATTGGTAGGCGGTGAGTGCATAAATGCAATGGTCACCATCACGAGTGAAGGCGTTGTCTCGTTATGGCCGGTTGATTCGGGTTGCCAATAATGTTCTCAAGGGGATGGTCTTTTGTCCAACGATGTGTGGAAGGTTGATGTTGATATACATTATGCACGATTTTGAGGATTGAGTAAATGGCGTTGTAGATGATTCCGCAACATCGGGTGCAAGAGTTTCATTGTGACGGGTTAAAGAGCGCATTTGGATCAAAATCTGCAGGTGGGGTTACATCATTCAGAACATAATCATCTGGTTCTGCGTCATTGGAAGCAGTTTGTTCAACTGTTGTTGTAGAGTCAACTGGTGGTGCTTCTTTAACGAGTTGTTGTTATAGAGTGTATAGGGTATATAAGTATTATCGGGTTGGCAGTGAAACAGCGGATACACACAGAGCATGGTCATCAATATCGTCAGAAGAGAGGAGCAAATAGTCTTTCCATTTGTTGGAGTAAAGGCGAGGGCTTGTGTCAGTGATGATGGGGTTTGGGGAAGTTTAAGCGGTTGTTACCGGGTTCCAAGTGTTATACTCGAGAAGCCATATCGTAAGCTCATCAAAATTAGCATGAATCGTTTCCATAACTTTTGCTTTGTACGACGATTCGGATCCGGTAACCTTTAGAATTATCACGGTATCAATGAAGACTCCAATGTCAACTTTGGCTTTGAGCTTCCCAAAGTCATCACGATCATTATTCGGATAGCAAAGAGATCCAAATACATGAAAGTGTTTAAGATTTGGTTTCCGGTTGTGGAGAAGCTCAAATGGTGTTTTGTTGTGGCGTTTTGTAATCATTGAGCGATTCTGAGTGTAGCATGCATTTGAGACAACTTTAGCCCACAAGTAATCTGGAAGTTTAGCATTGATTAACATCGTTCGGCGGCTTCCACTAACGTCGGTTTAGTCTTTCAACAACTCCGTTTTGTTCGGTGTGCGGTCTTGAAATAGATGTTTGATGCTCAATTCCCACTTTCTCATAATATTCCCGAAGAGTTTGATTCACAAATTCAGTTCCTTTGTCTGTTGAATTTGTCGGACGATGTTCTGAAGCTGAATTTGAATTTTCGTGAGAAAGGTGATGATCATCTGTGGAGCTTGGTCTTTATTTCGAAGAAAATAAACCCAAGTCCATCTTGAGTAGTCATCAACAATTACCAAGATGTAGCGTTTGCCATTAATCGATACTGCCGCAGCGCATCGGGCCACACAAATCCATGTGAAGAAGATGAAGCACATCTTTGAGAGCGTGTTCCACCTTTGAAGAAAAATGAGCACGAGTGCTTTTCCCTTGTTCACAATCTGAGCATAGGTGATCTTTAGAATACGAATCGCGAGGAGACCTTCAACAAGTTTGTGTCGAGCAAGGTTGGTTATGGTTTGAAAGTTTAGATGTGAGAGACGGCGGTGCCATAGCCAAGATTTTGTAGATGTTGCCTTTGAGAGTAGACATATGGGAGATGAAGCAATCATGTCTTGCATGGAGATAGTGTAGAGACTGGATGGCGTTGGCGGACATAAGATCATTTCCTTGTAGATCACGAA
Organism: Chrysanthemum makinoi; assembly: GCA_910596185.1. Classification (NCBI taxonomy): domain Eukaryota; kingdom Viridiplantae; phylum Streptophyta; class Magnoliopsida; order Asterales; family Asteraceae; genus Chrysanthemum; species Chrysanthemum makinoi. Next base: position 232,559,080 of record OU343218.1, read on the forward strand.
TGAAACAAGGTTTTTCTCCCTGGCGACTTCCAAGTCTCCATCACAAAATTGACCAACGAAAGAGATTGTGACCGAGGCCTTCCACATAATAAACACTGCTAATTTCAATATTGCCATTGATATAATCTCCGTAGCCCATGATAGGCTGTGAAGTGATCATTCCCCGAACCTGACAGTGCCAATGAACTTTGAAATAAAGTTTGATAACAGTTTAAGGTTGCTTGTCATGTGTCGGGAACAACCGCTATCAACAATCAAGGATGATCTGTATCACCTGCATTACACCGAGGCGACACAAATGGAATAGAAGTAGATGTGGAACCCGATGAGTTAGAGGGTTCCTCGTGATTATAGGTGAAATACATACATCAATGATTTTAGGCATCCATTTAAATCCTAGTGTATTATGTATCCATTTCTGCCATCTCTAACTAGTATTAGCTTTAGTCTTAGTGAAAGTACTAGGTGGTACTACATTCCTTGGAGGTGATCACGAGAGCTATAGGGACATCAAATTGTTTCTTAGAATCTAAAGAGGGTGGTCTACCAAGCACAGAATTAGAAGCATTAGTGGGCCTAGAGGTATACCGATTCTTAGGATTCTGTAAACGTGACAAGATAGCCTTAGCAACACATTTATCATGACAATCAGAGCGCATACTTTTACGACAAATAACACAAGAGGCATCGGTGAATATCAAAAGTACTTAAAGGTTCAACATGAGTTACAACACTTTTTTCATTACATTTGCTAGACGCAATATCTAAAGTGGGTGCAACTGGAGTCTTATTCAAAGTCCTACGGCGTTCTTCTACTTCAACATTCTTTATTTGTCTTTTCTTAGGTCGCAACTTCCTATTCTTCCTTGTATTGCTCCTAGGTATGAAGTGCGGACGTTTGGAAAAAGGCAATTAGTCTATTTCGTAGAGGGAAGCACATTAGTATTTTGTGTTTTGTCGTAGGTATTCAGGGGACATGATTGCTAAGTGTTACAGGTGCAACTCTCTTAATGATGCTAGGATGAACTTGTTCATACTTTCCTAACATTTCCCGTAAATTAATGATAGTGTGCACCAAATCTTGATTTTGAGCGAAGATTTCGGCAAAATTAATGATTTCTTTAGTGTGTGCAAGATAATGATCAAGTTCGTTTGATGCTTCATCACGAGTCTGTTTGAGTAAATCAAATATGACACCATATTCATGTTTAACTTTTGCAAGTTCTTGTTCATACTTTGAGATTTGAAACTTAAAAGACACGTTTTGATCATCGAGTTGGTCAAGTTTTGGATTAGGAGGTTTTGCACGCAACTGGGCGATTTTTTTTTTGAAAAACAAGTTGTTGATCATGAATATCTTTTTGACACCAATTAAGACGACGTATTGCAGTTGAAAGCTCGTTTGACAATCGTTCATTTTCAATTTTAAAGACTCGAACTGAAGCACATTATCAGAGTATTTTCAACAATTTCAACGAGAATCAACGATGTCGGAGATATAGAATCGATTCATATGGCAAAAGATGCAATAACACAACATTATAGATATCAGCACAGATAACATCTTCCAAGAGTCGATCAACATCTTTTCTCAATAGTTTCTTTTTACGTTTAGTATTTGAAATCGATGTTTCTATTTTCTCGAAAACTGTTTTCATGAGACCAAGTTCCTTGTGAAAATCTCTTTCCCAATATAGTGCACAAGTTTTTAAATTTTTGACATGTGGTAAAATTCTTTGCTGAAGAATATCTCTATGTTCTCGCGCCATTGGCGATTGAAAATGTTGAACTTTTATTTCAGAATAAAATTCAATCTCACGTTCCAAAATTTTGAGGTCAGATAAGAAAGTGTCAAAGTATTTGATAACCCGACAACTTTCGGCATTAGTTTTTACTTCACTAAGTGAAGGTAAAGGACCATTAACTGGTGTGATAACCAAAGGTTTGTTAGAAGTATCTTGTTGTGTGACAAAAGTTACGGCTTTTGAATAGTTAAATGGTTTGTTATAAACGACATTTTCCATTTTTGACCGACTCGTCATCTGCATCTAATTCCTCCATCCGATTATATTCAACAACAGTCATAATTGAATCATCAATTCTATGTTGTGCACTGTAAACTTCAGGATTTGGTTTGAATGCTCGGTGTGAAAACTTAGGTTTGTAATCAGCAAGATTCGGTCCATATCCATTTGGATTTGGTTTGAAAGATGTTGGAATCACTCCTAAACCTAAATCAAGTGTTAGTGATTCATATGTAATAATTAGCTTAATATGGCCTTTATGTTAGTAATTAGTCATAGGCTTATGTAGAAGGCCTATAAGCCTAGGCCTAGTCCAATAAGGAAAAGGATGAGAACTAGGAGTGTTGCCCTAGCTTCCCTCCTATAAATACCTTGTAATAACCCTCACTTGAGGGTTGGTTGTTCAATATTTTCTCTCATTCATACTCCTACGCATAACCATCCTTAGTCTAACGTGTGTGTGTGTTTGGTTTATTGTTCAACCGATCTATCTCTTCATCTATTTCTTCTATTGATGCTTGTGTTGAATATATGGGAACCTAACAGTGGTATCAATCGCCAAATAGTTGGGTGAACGTATTGTTCTTGAAATGGGTTTTGTTCCTACGCGTAGAACATACGGTTCGTGGTTTGAACTTTGATTCGCTTAAAAACTCATTTTTTACACTTTTTAATCCAACATTCTTGTACTTTCAACGTTTTAAGGTGTTAAAATAACTGTTTTTAGCAAAAAGTTTCAAACTTTACGCGTGGATCGTTGTTTTCTAACTTGGTTTTGAACGAGGGTTTCTTTACGCATAAGCATTTTTTGAGCCTTGGATTATCAAGTTTCACACTTTTGTGTTATTTTGGTGATATTGAAGCTAATTCATCACGAAAACCTGGTTTGGAAACATCATTTGACATAAATCACTTTTGGCTAAATCCTACGCGTAAGTGAAACCCTAAACTTACGCGTAATTTGTTCCTTGGTTTGATCTTGATTTAGTGGTTTACTCCGTGGTTTCTTGCTTGGATAAGCACGAAAACACGTCGACTTTGGATATCTTTTGCCTTTGTGATAGTGTAAAAGATCATTTGGGCAAAACCACAAAATTACGCATAAGCTAAAGCTTCGCGTGGCGTTTCGCATAAGATTTATCTTACGCATAAGCTTTGTCTTACGCATAAGGTAATCCTACGCCTAAGGTTTCTACGCTTAACATTTTGATTACGCATAACTTTAGTGTTTTCTCATCTCTTACGTGTAAGCTAAACCTCGCGTAACTTTAACTTCTGCGTAACTTTGGTGTTTTTACGCATAAGTGCTACTTGGCTTTATTGTGATTTCTAAGCCTAAGGATACTTCATCAACAAAGGTTCATTCGACTACAAAGATCCATTTAACAACACAAGTTTTCAACATGTCACAATCACCATACTCTAACTATTTTCCTTACACTTATAATCAACAACAACAACAACAACTAAGTCCACAACATCAGCAATGGAATCAACAACAAGCAGTTTATCAACAACAATTTAATCAACAACATACTCCACTACTTGCAGCAATTCCACAACCTCAAATGGTACAACCACCACCTAGTCTTCAAGTACAACCTTACACAAACTTCTACAATCAACATCCATCCAGGAATACTATGAAGGAACCGGCATGGTTTGGCAAGATGTGTGAAGCCTTGAGTAGCCAACAATCAATTCATGAAGCTGGTTCACTTGATAGACCTCCAATGCTCACTCCCGGTAATTACGATCAATGGGTGATAAGGTTCTTTAGGTTTTGTGATCTAAAAAAGCCACATGGAAAGTTTCTAAAGAAGGTCATTATGGAATGTCCATTTCAGGATGCCTGTCGTTACACAGGAGATCCTAATCTTTGTTCCACCAAGAGATAATGTCAGCAACATTGCAACTGTTGCAGAACTCACGGGTGATCAACTTCTACACTTTGAAGCCAACGAACTTGCAATGCAATACATCCTTTTAGGATTACCCAATCCAATCCTTCGAAGTGTTGATGCTCAAAGACGCAAAACAATGTGGGAACAGATTCATCTTCTTATACAAGGCACAACACTCAATCAGGAAGACATGGAATCCAAAATCTACTTGGCTTATGAACACTTCATGATTGAACCAGGAGAGTCATTAGTGTTAGGAATTAGAAATTCCAGGTATAAAAGAGTCGGTCGCCTCAAGTATATATATTCGTTAGAAAGCTCGTAGTCGTAGTTATTTTATGTTAAGTAGTATTTAGTTAAGTAACACCGTGGAGGACGGACGGGTCTTTACCCACTGTATGCCTGATCCACAGCTCGTTGTGTGGCGTTTTACTGTAAGGCTATAAATACTCTCTACCTCCCAAGGTAGAGAGTTGGAGCTCATAATAAGATTTTTCTTTCTCTCAATAAGTTCCCTAAACCTCTAACTTTCTCTCTCTAAAAACCTTCTTGTACGCCACTTGTGATTATGGTTTAGTGTGTTTGTGAAATCCAATATGTTACAATTGGTATCAAGAGCCATTGTTAGATCATCTCTTACATATCTTTGGATTTCTAGTGGTTTTTAGGTGGTTTTGAGTTTGAAAAAGTTTAGTGGTTTTGCATCATTTGGGTGATTTCTAGTGTTAAAGTTTGGATTTTGATAGTACTTTTGTGTTTAGAATCATCACAAGTGTTTAGGTTTTGATTTTGAAGGCTTGAATCATCGTGGTTGGGTTGTTTTGGATTGAAAGGTGGTGTCTTTGTGATTTTCTAGTTAGCGACTTGGTTCTCGGTGTGATATTCATCATAGCGACTTGCTTCATAAAAAGTTAGCGAGTTGGAGTGGTATTTAATAGCGATTTAGTCCTAGCGACTTGTCTATTGAGACAAGCCGACAAAAAGTACACTTAGTGGATTCTCCACTACGGTGTGCGACTTGGTGTAAGTTAGAGACTTGTACTTTATTTTGTTAGCGACTTGGTGTTAGCGAGTTGGTATCGGCAAGTTGCTATTTAGCGACTTGACAAATTAGCGACTTGTGCTTAGCGAATTCTTTGTCAAAACTTTGCTAGCGACTTGGATTGTAGCGAGTTGTTATATAGCGACTTGGGACTATAGCGACTTGGTTCAAAGTTTCCTAGCGACTTGGGTGATATCCTTTGAATACGGTTTTCTCTTGATTTAGTAAAATCCCGTGAAAGAATCTATTTCGCGGTTTAATCATAGAGTTATAAAATCTGTTTAATCGGTCATCATGTCTACCAGCGTTCCTACAATCATATTCACATTTAGAGGATGTTCAAGCGGTGGTTGAATACTTCGTCCACCCATGCTTGACGGAGACTTACGACTCTTGGGCTGAAAGAATCAGATTATATTGTCTTGGAAAGGAAAATGGGGTCAACATTCTCAAATCGATTGATGAAGGACCATATCGGGTTGAGACTACTAGAGGCATAATTGATACAGCTGAAGATGGTACATTGATTTCACGGAATGGGCGGACCAAAGATGTATGATGAGCTCAATGATAAGAAGAAGAAGAGATTCGATGCAGGATATCGGGCTTCTAACATCATATTGCAAGTTCTTCCAAAAGACATATACAAGCTTATCAACCACAACACTGAAGCAAAGGCGTATGGGATAATGTTAGGATGCTTCTCTAGGGTTCGAATTAACTATGGAAGGCAGAGAATCTCAACTCTATGATGAATTTGAGCACTTCAAGATGAAACCGGATGAGAGTGTCTATGAGTATTACGTGAGATTCCACAAGCTTGTTAATGACATGAGGAACATCGGAATGACTATGCCAAACATTCAGTTAAACTCAAAGTTTGTGAACAACATGAATCCAGAATGGCACAAGTTTGTCACCTATGTGAAGCTAACCAAAGGATTGAAGAATACAAACTATGAGCAACTCTATGCCTTCCTCTTGAGAATGAGAGCATGCCATGTTTGAAAAGAGGATTCTTGAACAATTCAAAGCAAATCCGGAGACAAGCTCATCAAATGATTCAAGCGCCTTATACTCAAACATTGGGATTACCACTAAAGCTTCACAAGTTATACCCATGGGTGATGGAACTCACAAACTCATTCCCGATCAATGTTCAAACAAGCGATCTTTGATGTAGCACACGTGGGTAACTTCATTAATCAACTGGCTCTTCTGATTAGTCAAAATATGAACTCTCTCCCACACACCAACAATAACCTCGAACGACATCTAATCCACATAATCAAGCCCTTTGTCGAGAGACGGGAAGGTTATAGTACAACCCAGTTCAAGAAGGCATATGAACAAGGAAGAGGTGGAGTTGGTAGAGGATATGTGGCAAATCGAGAATAAGGAAGAAATGGAAATCAAGGTCAAATTAAGACGATCAAGTGTTACAACTGTGGAGGTGAGGGTCACATTGCAAGGAACTGCACATCGCCAAAACGCCCTTAAAATCTTTGAATACTGGGATAAGATGTTGCTAGTTCAAGCCCAGGATAATGGTGTAGCTTTGGATGAAGAAGAGTTGTTATTCCTTGGCCGATGGAAATGCCAAGATGTATGATGCAGATGTGGATGAGCGGCCTATTCAGGAGATAGGTCACAATCATCAGAATGCCTTTCAAGTCGCTGACTGATGCATACGACTCTGATGTTGATGATGGACCTAATGCACAAACAATTTTCATGGCTAGCATTTCTCCAATGGTCTCTCCTAAGGTCTCATCTTCACCACAAGCTGGTCCATCCAAAGACAAACTCATTTATGAGGTACTAAAACTATACGATGATGCTGATATGCAAAAGATGCATGACAAAGTACAATCAACTGAAACTATTAAGTAAACTATTGATGATTCGGTAAATGGTTTTATAAGGATGTACAAGTTATCCTCCCTGCATGTGACAAACGATTTCAAATTTTCCATGCACATGTTGAGAGGGAGTATCTATCTTAAACCTCAAATTATTGAAACGTGATTGAATTGTCTCTAAGTGCAGGTTTCATCTAATATGTGCATAACTCTTTTAAACCTCGAGGCACATATTGAGGGGGAGCAAACTTGTGAAAACCTCATCCTTCCAAAATGCTTTATCTACTTGATTTGATAAGGGAAGTGATGTTGATATCTTTTAGAAATTAGAAATCAAAGAAGTTAATTCTTCCTCTTGCCTCCGTGTTCTAAACGATTTCAAATACATAATGCACATGTTGAGGGGGAGCTCTCTTTCTAAAAATATCAAAAACAATTCAGGTACAAAATGCTTTGATAATAGATCACATGCATCTGGATTGATTTTCAAATGGTTTTCAATTGGTTTCAATGGCAGACGAACAATACCAAATAGACCGACCAACTTTACTTTATGTATGGTGATATAAGGATGATAAGGTTAGGTATTTGTTCCCATGATCCGCCAGAACCGGAGGGATCTACCGAGGGACTATCCACTAGTTAGTGTAGAGTTCTTAGGTATGATGATAAAAGGAGAAAAATGAGATATGGGAAGAGTTCGGACTGAGACTAAGCTAGTCTTTGGAATAAACCCAACAAGGTTCTAGTTATGAAGTCTCGGTAAGTACCGAAGGGGTTGAAGAATGAAAAAGAATTGAATGTGAAAAAGGGTGAAAACAAACAACCCTCCATTTATTCAACCTTAGGGCAGAAACCGGATTCAATTCATATACTACTGATGGCAACATCGGTATTGAAGACAAGACGTCATGGACCCAGTTGGCCGCACTTTTTACACTTAACTTCCCAAACTACTCAAGTTCCTCTTAAAAGGACTTGTTTCATTCTCACGGGGAACCGACATTATCTATCGACTTTCTCTTAAAGATTGTTGATATTGAAGAAGGAGACCCTCTCCCTAGTCTCCGATATAGGAATCCAAATATGCACAAATTGAGTCTAGAGCCACGAGATCATCAATAAAATCTCATTAGGACACTTTCAATGAAGACTCTCTGTTTCACACAATGTGGAAAGAGAGATTATATCTTGAGTCCTACAGCATTATCTTTGTGGTATTGCTAGAACATCTGAGTGATATGCAAACATATTCACAATGAAGATGGAAAGCCTTATGGAGCCAATATCAAAAAGCCCTGGTGGGTGGCATGTGAGGTCTATTCTATAGATCAACCATGTGACAACTGGACAGAAACAATGGGGCGATTCAATCTTTTGAATCAATCCTGGTTCAGGTTATGGATTGACGGATACCTTTGAAAAACCGGTCGTTTTGCTCAAAAACTCTTTTAATTAGCACATCGATCGTATACGAATATTTCAAAATTAAAAGGTGTTTATGATTGATAATTGATTTTCATTAAAACCTTCGTTGTATTGCAAAAACAATTTCTATTGAGCGATACATGATTGTTTTTCAAATCTCTTTTCATCAACCAGTGAATCTTAATTATTTGGTTCACTCACTCCGTGTTGTCTTCTTTGAGGCGTTCGGTTTGAGAACGGCTAGGCGTTCGAAACCCATCAAGGAAATTCTTTGGAATTATACCTGATCACAGGCGTACTTATGCTGATCAACGAGGGAACGTGGGCGGTGTACCTCAATTCGACGAAAGTGGACAAAGACACTCTCGTGCGCTAAACTTATTGCTAAGCTTTGTATGCAGTACGCCCGACGTTTGCGGTGATCGAGAATGGAGCGGTCAAACCATAGCCGCATGCTCACACTACACATTCATTTCTAAAGAAATCATGATTAGTGCATCAATGACTCTGATATTATCACTCCATGCTTACCTTTCTGGCTGCTGCCAATATCATGAATCAGCGAAAGCTTAGCTACTCTGCGATAAGAAGAAATCATGATCCGGAATGTGAGCATGTCTGTCCAAATGTCACATCATCACATAATATCAACACCACAAAGGAAGAGTCGAGATTTAATGTGGTGATGATCTCAAAGGTAACTCAAATCTCATTATCCGTGGATCAGTAAAAGTCCTCCACTTGGATTAACCAAACATGCAATGTGAAGAATCAATGACTACGAGCTTCGAGAACAATGAACATGAACAAGAACTCAAGAACCATCTCAATGTTTATATCAGTTTGTTTTCTATGTAATTTTAATGTGTGTTTAAGGTGACCTCCCTTAGGGGGAGATTGTTAGGAATTAGAAATTCCAGGTATAAAAGAGTCGGTCGCCTCAAGTATATATATTCGTTAGAAAGCTCGTAGTCGTAGTTATTTTATGTTAAGTAGTATTTAGTTAAGTAACAAGTGGAGGACGGACGGGTCTTTACCCTGTATGCGATCCACGACCCGGTTGTGTAGCGTTTTCTTTGTAGACTATAAATACTCTCTACCTCCCCAAGGTGAGAGTTGGAGATCATAATAAGATTTTTCTTTCTCTCACTAAGTTCCCTAAACCTCTAACTTTCTCTCTCTAAAAACCTTCTTGTACGCCACTTGTGATTATGGTTTAGTGTGTTTGTGAAATCCAATATGTTACAATTAGAATCTTATCATCATAGCTTTTCAGACATCATTAATGATTTGGACAAACACAATACCATCATGCCACGAATTGTTGTTAACACAAAGTTCCTAAGTAGTCTTGGTCCGGAATGGGAGAAGTATGTCATTTTTCTCCAACAAGCTAAAGATATGCATCATGCTACCTACGGATTGTTGTACGACTATCTGAAGCCTCACCAAAAAGAAGTTGATAAGGAAAGGAATCTCCGTGGTCAAACTGTTTCACCATCACTTATGGACAATCAACAACTTGCTTTGTGGGCTCAAACAAATATTCCTCCTCAACAAGCTCCTCAACGCTCCTCAACCTCCTCACAACAATCGCAACCATCAAACCTTACGATCCGTTCAAACGACAACAGCCTCAACAAAATCAATTGGTTCCATACAACAACAACACTTTGCTCAAGCTCTTTCACAGTGAAGGCGATGAGGACTCCGATTCCTTTGATGAATTGCAACAAGGATTTGTTATGATTGCTAAAGCATTTGGACGTTATACAAACAAATCCAACAATCGCATTCGTTCCTCATCTAATACAAGAAATCGGTTGTTGTGAACAATGGACGCGTTGAAGTTCAAAATCGTGGTTATGGTCGTCGGATGGGAGGTGGTCAAGGGTTAAATGCTATGGGAAGGAATAACATGGGTGCTCAGCAAGAGCAAAGGGCTCAAGTGGTTGAACAGGGAAATGCTCAGAATGGGGTTAATGGTCTTCGATGCTATAACTGTAATGAGAAGGGTCATCTGGCTAATGCATGTCCTAAACCGAGGACAAGAGGCAGTGCTTACTTCAAATAGGCTTTGCTCTTGTCTCTTAAGGATGAAGCTGGTGGAACTCTTACCAACAAGGAACAGAGCTTTATGGCAGATGCAGATTCTGATGATGATATGGAGGACTTGCAGGATAATGAAGAAGTGATGTTGATGGCGCAAATGAAAGCTCTACACATGAGTGACATAGACCCAGTGTATGACACCGATGGCTTGTCTCAGGTACCTGAACAAACAATTATCATTAATAATCTGATATCTCCGCCAGTTTCTCCATCCGACAAGGATCAAAGTGTTCAACATGAGTCTTCCACATCTCATTCCGATGATTATCAAATAGATCCCGTAGTTATATTTGATGATCAAGATAACCTTATGGTTAATATTGATAATCAAGTTGACTCCGTCATTATATTTGAGGATCTACATAATGATCATGTTGAGAAACACGTTGAACAAGATGAGCTTTTGTCGACAGGAACGGAGCTCTTGACCTTAATTAAAGACCAACATTCTCGTTTGGAAATTTGCATGAAATTAAAAGAAAAAATGCCTGTTAACCAGGGATAAAGAATGCTTAATTCGACAACTCAACTTTTTCAAAACTCAAGAAAACCGTGAAAAAGGTTTTGAAGCCGCTTTGCCAAATCACACTAAAATGAAAAATCTTTGGAGCGACGATTTGTGATCTAGCCGCTTCTAAGAATGCTTTGTTGTCTCAAATAGAACAAATGAAACATGAACATAAACAACAAATTAGCGCTCTTACTTTGGAAACTCAAAAAGCCAAGGCTAGTTGTTAAATTGTCAAAAAAGCAGTTCTCTAGGTACAAAAGCATTCAACGACACGAATAGATGACTATCTTGAGGAAATTGTCGACTTACAAAACAAAATCAAAGTGTTTAAAACTGTTGTTTATAAACATGGTGAATCAATCACAACGATTCAAAATTTTTCTTTCAAACCAAATCCAAATGGATATGGACCGAATCTTGTTGATTATAAACCTAAGTTTTCACACAGAGCATTCAAACCAAATCCAGAAGTTTACTGATGCGAGAACACAATTGATGATTCAATTATGACTGTTGTTGAATATAATCGGATGGAGGAATTAGATGCTGATGACGAGAGTGGGTCAAAAATGGAAAATGTCGTTTATAACAAACCATTTAACTATTCAAAAGCCGTAACTTTTATCACACAACAAGATACTTCTAACAAACCTTTGGTTATCACACAAGTTTTTGAAGTCAGTCCTCAACCAAATGGTGCACAAATTAATGGTCCTTTACCTTCACTTAGTGAAGTAAAAACTAAAGCCGAAAGTTGTCGTGTTATCCAATACTTTGACACTTTCTTATCTGACATCAAACTTTTGGAACGTGCGATTGAATTTCATTCTGAAATAAAAGTTGAACATTTTACCTCGCCATGGGCACGAGAACAACGAGATATTTTTTGAGAAAAATTTTACCCCATGTCAAAAATTTGAAAAACTGTGCACTATATTGGGAAAAGGATTTTCACAAGGAACTTGGTCTCATGAAAACAGTTTTAGAGAAAACAGAAACATCGATTACAAATACTAAACGCAAAAAGAAATTATTGAGAAAATATGTTGATCGACTCTTGGAAGATGTTATATGTGCTGATATCTATAATGTTGTGTTATTGCATTCTTTGACATATGCACCTGATCCTATATCTGCTAATACTGTTGATTCTGTTGAAATTGTTGAAAATACGGATAATGTGCTTTAGTTCGAGTCTTTAAAAGCTGAAAATGAACGATTGTCAAACGAGCTTTCAACTGCAATACGTCGTCTTAATTGGTGTCAAAAATATATTCAC
>OU343218.1:232571341-232662819 GCA_910596185.1 Chrysanthemum makinoi
TCCGCGAGAAAGCCAGTCATCAAATGGACAAATTTTTCCAAATTTTCCAAGAGTTACATTTTGACATAAGCTTTGCGGATGCTATCATGCTGATGCCCAAGTTTGCATCAACTCTCAAACACATGTTAAGCAATAAGGAAAAGCTGTTTATAATGGCAAAAACTCCTTTGAACGAGAACTGCTCTGCAGTTATCCTGAAGAAGCTTCCTGAAAAGCTTGGAGATCCTGGAAAATTTCTCTTACCTTGTGTATTTCCAGGAATGGTTGAATGCTTTGCCTTAGCAGATCTTGGTGCAAGCATCAATCTGATGCCTTATTCAGTATGGAAGAAACTTTCTCTTCCAGAACTCACTCCTACATGCATGACTCTCGAGCTTGCAGATCGTTCCATATCCGATCCACTTGGCATTGCCGAGGACGTATTTGTGAAAGTAGGAAAGTTCCATTTCTGTGACTTCGTGGTTGTTGATTTCGATGCTGATCAGCGGGTTCCTCTCATTGTTGGTCGAGGATTCTGAGAACGGGCGAGCTCTCATTGATGTATTTGAGCAAGAAATCACATTACGTGTTGGTAATGAAGCAGTCACCTTTAACCTTGATCAAACTTCGAGGTACTCCGCAAACTATGATTCGAGTCGGTTAACCGAATAGATATCATTGATGTTGTTTCGAAGAGTACTCTCAAGAAGTTCTTGGTTATTCTCATAATTCTGTGAGTGGGGATACCACCACATCTTCTCAACCTATCATAGCCAATTTCACTCCTTCTATCACTCCTTTTGAGGGAAGATACTTCATCTTGGAAGAGATTGAAGCATACTTGGCTAGTGATTCTGTTCCATGGGAAATTGATCACGCTCCAATTGTCATTGAGGGGGACATACTTCTCATTGAGAATTTGCTTAATGATGATCCATCATCAACCCCTCACACTAGTGATTCAATTCCAAATGAGATTAATCTGGAGGTAGATATTCTTCTTGAGAAATTGTTAAATCATGACACTTCCTCCTCTCCCTCCGTCGAGCTTCATAACAAGGAAGTCAAGTCAGTTGAGAAAACTGAAGAATTTCCCGAAGTCGAACTTAAGGACTTACCACCTCATCTCGAGTATGCATTTCTTGAGGGTGATGATAAATTACCCGTCATTATTGCTCGAGATTTGAGTAAAGATGAAAAGTCTGCTCTCATAAAGATCTTGAAGTCACACAAGCAAGCAATTGCTTGGAAACTCTCCGACATTAAGGGTATCAACCCTGAATTTTGTACTCACAAAATCTTAATGGAGGAGGACTTCAAACCAGCAGAGTTCAACATCGAGAGAAGAGTAAATCCAAAAATCCATGATGTTATCAAACGGGAGGTTATCAAACTTCTTGATGCAGGATTAATTTACCCGATCTCGGATAGTCCTTGGGTTAGCCCAATTCACTGTGTTCCTAAAAGGGTGGCATAACTGTTGTCACAAATGAAGAAAACGAGTTAATTCCAACTCGATTGGTAACGGGATGGCGTGTTTGCATTGACTATCGTACGTTGAATGACGCCACTTTCGTAAAGACCATTTTCCTCTACCCTTCATGGACCAAATGCTTGAGAGATTAGCAGGGAATGAATACTATTGTTTCCTTGATGGTTTCTCGGGTTATTTTCAGATTCCCATTGATCCACAGGATCAAGAAAAGACTACATTCACCTTGCCCATACGGAACTTTTGCCTACAAACGTATGCCTTTTGGCTTATGTAATGCTCCTGGCGCGTTCCAACGATGTATGATGGCCATATTCCACGACATGATCGGGGAAACAATGGAGGTGTTTATGGATGACTTCTCGGTCATTGGGGATTCTTTTCAAACATGTCTCTCCCATTTAGAAAAAATGCGTCAAAGGTGTGAAGACACAAATCTTTGTTTAAATTGGGAGAAGAGCCACTTTATGGTCAAAGAAGGCATAGTCCTTGGCCATAAGATTTCAAAAAACGGGATTGAGGTAGATAGAGCAAAAGTCGATGTTATTGCTAAATTACCTCATCCTACTACCGTCAAAGGTATTAGGAGTTTTTAGGTCATGCCGGTTTCTATCGTAGATTCATACAAGATTTTTCTAAAATCGCCAGGCCTATGACCCATCTTCTTGAAAAGGATGCTCCTTTTATCTTCTCACCTAAGTGCATCGAAGCTTTTGAAGCATTGAAGAAAAAGCTTACTGAAGCACCCATTCTCGTTGCTCCCGACCGGGATTTGCCTTTTGAGCTCATGTGCGATGCAAGTGATTTTGCTATCGGTGCAGTCTTAGGGCAACGCAGAAACAAGCATTTTCAGCCTATCCACTACGCAAGTAAGACTATGACTGAAGCTCAAACTCATTACACCACCACAGAAAAAGAGCTATTAGCCGTGGTGTATGCGTTTGAGAAGTTTCGGCCGTACTTAATCTTAACCAAATGTGTGGTGTATACGGATCACTCGGCTCTCAAATATCTCTTTGCAAAACAAGATGCAAAGCCGAGTGATTCTCAATTTCCAAACAACGTCAAGTTTGCTCACACAAGCTAGCCACTTGTGAATGACTAACCGTAAGAAACTTAAAACGGTTCGGACACTGATCAATAATAGATGAGAAGTGTGTAGTATACGGGTAACTCTAACGTGTTAGGTTTGAGCACCGAGATCGTTCCGAACGAGGGTTGAATGGAATTTCCAACTCACGTCTCGAATTTTGTGATTTGAATAAGAGAAGGGGATAAAATGATAGTTTTCTAAACTACGGGATAAGGAAAGCATAAAGGATTAAAATCTATGGGGAAACTTAAGAACTAAGGCAAACTACGCAAATCTATATTAAAACGCAAATACGGAATTAAAACGAAACGCGAATAAAAAGCAATTACGTCTAATCTAGATCCTAAAAATAACCTAAAATTACGTTTACTCTAGAAATGATATTTAAAAACTAATTATGAATTAAAACTATTTTTTTAGGAATTTTCTTGAATTTATTAAAATTAAAAACTAATTATTAACTTTAAACATAAGACTAAATAACTAAAAATTATAAAAACAAAGGGGAAAATTATGGAATTACTTTCTAAAAATCTAAAATAACATAAAAGACTTTTCAAAACTATTTTTTTATTTTTCTGATAATTTTTCTATTTTCTACAAATTTAATACTATTTAAATCTAATTTAAATTGTTAAAAATACCAAATAAAAGGAGAAAAATAAGGAAAAATATTTTTTATGCTTTTTATATTTATCTTAAACTGTTAAAATTGAAAAATTATTTTTTGGAACTTTTTCTCAATTATTTGCAATTAAAGCTAATTAAAAATGATTAAAAACTGATTTTAATTAAGAAAAATAGTAAACAGTAACTAAAAATTATGAAAAATTCAGGGAAATCCTAAAATAATATTCTAAAGTTATGAAAAATAAGAAAACAAGGTCTTATGTGTAAGAAAGGAAGGCTGCTATGCAAACTGATGGGGAATAAGCATGAGAAAATAAGCTAATAAGCACTAAACAGTACCAAATGATTATATAAGCTAAGGTATACTAAAACCAATCTAAGGCAACTTACAGAACCTACTCCTAACACCTAATAAGCTAGTTACCAAGAATTAAGCAAACTGATCTATTTAGCAAAACAGTAACCTGACCCTACATTTAAGCACTTGCAAACTGCTTATTCAATAAGCTAAACTGAAAACCAAAGGTAGGGTTCTCAAGACCACCTACCAGAGATCATTTACCCAAATTTACAGCTAATGAGGACAAGAGATGAAGAAGTTATTGATCAAAGAAAAATGGCATAAATGGACGGGGTGTGATGCAACAGAACAGTGAACTGAGCCCCTCTTGTTTGAGCTAATCTATGAACTTATCGACAAGCTTAAAAAGCAAAGCAGATATAGGGTCTTGAAGACCACCTGGAAAACTACAAATGGACCAAGAATGAAACCCTAACTAACTGAAATGACCATTGTGCATGTGCTGCAAATTCTGCAAAAACCAGGTATTAACATGCTTTTTGACTTTTCAAAAACAGTTACTAGTTTGACTTATTTGAGATTGAGAAGCAAATGTGTGGTGATTAAGCTAAAAGTGGATGTGATAAGAATCAAATAAGCTAACCTAACAAATTCTACACCTATATGCTAAATAAGCTCAACTGATTTCAACAGTAGAGAGAGCAAGGGCAGATTTAAGCTAAAGTAGACTTAGAGCATAACTTGCAGCAAAACAAAGACAGAAATGAACTCAAATAACTATATCAAGCTTGAAGAAACTGATCTAACCCATATTTTTAACCTCTAAAACAGTTTAACAAAGCAATCCAAACACTCCTTCAAACTGCCAAAGCACTACTACACTACTGAAAATCAATGAAATCTAGGCTAGGATCAATCAAACAAATCAAAACACATTTAAACTTCAACAATATACAATCTTAAGACAGATTTAATACTAAAACTGATTTGACTTAGAAAATTGACTTTATTTGACTTTTCCTTAAAATGAGAATTAAGCTTGAGCTTAAAACAGAAATTAACTCACATAAGCTTGGATGAGCTTATGTGAACTTAAAGAAATGAGAACAGTGAGAGCTTATTCAACAGTGGAAACCAAATATTGAAAGCAGATTAGCAATGCATTTAAGGAAAAAGTGAAAATTGCATTAATGAAAAGAGAGTGCTACAAATTAAGACAGAGATTACAGAGTATTTAACTACTGAAAACATAAAGATAAAAAGCAGAATTAAATTGGCCAAAATCTCTCTAAAACCTAAGAGATTGGACAAATTCGACTGTGGAAGTGAGGGGTCTTATATAGGTGATGAGGAGGCTCTTGAAGCATCTAGGCCTTTAATCTCAGCCATAGGTTCATTCTCTTGTCATCACATTTGATCTCAACCATCAGATTGCTTTGATGAGGTGTTTTGTCCAATCAAATGCCTCCATTCATCACGTGGCTATCCTATGACACTCCCATCTCGACCGTTGTCAGATTCTAGAAGGCTTTTAAGTACGGGTAAAACTTGATTGGAAGCAGGGTAATTGTGGTTGAAGTGGTAAACAGTAAAGATGGGTAGGATTGCTTTGCTTTGAAGTATGGGATGAAGGGTTTTTGTTTATTATTATTTGACTAAGGGTTGTTTATTGACCGGGTTCAAAAGGTCGGGTAAGGTGGGAAAACCGGGTATAGATAGTGTATTCGGGTAAGAGTTTGGTTTTGGTTAAGTGGACTTGATAAAGGTTTATTGGATTTGGGCCATGGATGTATATTGGTTATTTGGTCTCTTGGATTAAATAAATGGTACAAGTGATATTTAAAGGTCCAAAAGTGTATATTGTGAAAGTGTAAAGGTGAAAATGGGTAAATGGGAAAGTGAAAGGTTTATTGTGAAAATTCCCATATCAAGTCCCGAACTCCGTAATTGGATCTTTTGAGCATCAAAGTCCATGAAATAGCATCCCGGCATCGGCTTATGCGCTCTTCTCTCTCTCGTGCTCGGTTTTACGCCTGATTTGGTCCTTTTTGCGTGTTTTTACACATCCATACCTGCACAAGCACAAACTCAAGAAAACCACAAATATTAGCAATAAACGGCTCTTTCTTGGTTATTTTAGGTCTATTTTGATAAAGAAAAGGTATGTGTTTTAGCACATACCAAAATACCCCAGACGAGAATATTGCCGTGTCCTCACGCAATGCAATCAACTCACGCTTCTAAAACCAAGGATTTCAATCTCTTTCTACTAAACCATTGATATGTCCAAACCATCAAGTTATCTCACACAAGCTAGCCACTTGTGAATGACTAACCGTAAGAAACTTCAAACAGTTCAGACAAACCAATTAGAGAAGAAGTAGTCAATGTTCCTCAAAAGAGATTAAGAAAGCCTTAATTCTAAAAAACGCCCCGTTTACCTTTCATTTCTCATATAGATATTACGATTAAGCACATTCCGATTATGAATGACGGTTTGTTGAACTTTCATGTCGATCAATAACTCCAACATTTTTCAAACGACACGTTAGGATCACGGAGTAGAAAACACAACACAGCGTGAAGTGACCATACGGATAGAATACATCGTCCCTGATTTTTCACAAGTCCCAAACTAAGCGTAAAACCGAAATCATTGTTAAATATGATTCTAGATGCTAACACTACCCATGGAAGTTACTTGTGTAATTACCTTTTGTTCCCATTTTCCTATTTTCCTCTAGATTTTTTATTTTTGTGAGAATTGAATTTCTTCAAATTCTCGTTTCGATAACTTTTATTCCGATAAAGATATAAAGCTAAGTCGATAATTAGTTATCCGCCTTCTCTCAAGAACCATTGTCGTAAAAATGAGGTCCACATCAAGGAATTTTATTACTAACTTTTAACTTTTTCAATTTTCAACATTTTTCATTTTTCAACATCATTTTTTTTTTTTTTTACATTGCACTTATACCTTTACTTATATGAGCTGTGAACCACGGAGCTTCACGGGGTAATTCCAAGACTATAGGCTTCATGAAATGAGGATCCCGGCTGGCTAGGCTAAGACCTCACTCAATCCCGGCTAAAGATCCAAGGGTCCGATCTCGACACCGCAGCTCACAACTTTACTTATTACATTTCACATATCACTTATTACTCAATTATTTATTACGGATCCTTAATGTGTACCCAATTTTTAAAACAAAGATTCTTTTAAGAAGAAAAAGAACTAACTATCGCCAAAAACTCGACATCTCTAATTATTTAGACAGATATGGGGTGAAACAATTTTGTGGGAACAAAAAGCCATAAGTACCTTCGATGGGCTCTAAAGAGAACCAACTATTCCACGCTTAGCATCTAAACTCATAAGTAACTCTATCATTTCTCGATCTCTGCAAATTTAAAATCCCAAATAATGAGATCCGCAGATGCTTAGCCGATAATTTTTAGATTATCTATGGTTAAGGGAACAAGCTAGGGCTCAACACGCCCGGTCAAGTCAGAATTCTATTCCTACTCTCACCAGCGGAAAGTCAACAAGGTGTCAAAACATATATTAACTTAGCAAATGCTTCGTCTAATGAAATAAAGTTATGCATATTTAAAGTCACTCAGGGAAACTTGCAAATTCTTGGCCTTGTGAGCTAGAATTCGCATTTTATAGCTTCTGATCTAAGAGACTAGCAAAACTTTTTAATCAAAAAGACTTAACAAAAGCTTACAAAAATTTTTAAATTTTGCTCATTTTTGCACAATTTTTCATTTTCCAAGGAAAAACGGGGTTGCGAGAGTACATGACAAAAATAAAGCAAGTGCGGTCAAATCAAGTCGAAGATTACCCTACCCCAGACGAGAACGAAACATTGTCCTCAATGTTTAAAGCAAGGGTATCACGAAAATCTAAAAGCCGTTTATTAAGTATGCTAGAAGATAAACGTTAGTCGATAAGATTAGGATATCGGATTTCCTTCAGCAACGATCATGAAACTCGAGTGGAGAAAATGACAAACTTCGAGCACGAGAGTCTTCATATCGGGAAAATCCTACACAACATCACAAACAACCAAACACGAGAAATCGAAGAGGCTAACCCCTTCGCGTCACTTATTAGAAAATAGAAAGAAGATAGATGGATAAGCATGGGGTGCCTCCCACGAAGCGCTACTGTTTTTCTTAAACGAGTCGCTAGCTTGACTCGTCCCCGAATTCATTTGTCCTTGGGGAAGAAAGTGGTAGAGATACCAGGGTCAAAAACGGTGTCCTCATTCCCGAAAGAATGAGACTGGGTGGGTTGGGTGGAGAAGAAAATGGGTGGATAAGGCATATGAAAGAACGATCCATCATCCGATGGTTTTGCGGGTGGACGAAAGGATGACGGATCAACATGAGAAAACTCCAAGAAAGATGGGAGCTCATGGTACAAGATAAGAGGTGTAGGCTCACAAATGAAGGCATCCAAGAAAGGATCCTTATATCCAGAAATGATTTTAACAAAAGGCTCATCAATGCATATCCCGGGTTTAAAGATTTTGTCTTCACATGCGGGCTCAACGGGATATGTGATGGTGGACTCGTCAGAGAAAGGTGAGTCAAGAAGTCCATCAAGAAACATTATATCCCCCTCGGGATCATTCATAACAACATCCTCAATACCCGGTGGTATCAAGTCATCAAGAGCAAGAAATGAGTCGGCTTCCTCAATGATCGGATCATTTGTCGAATTATTGGAAATATCGTTCAAAACCTTGCTCATATCAACCTCGAAGTAGAATCGCTCAAGAATCGGAGGATAAACATCATCAATAGTGGGATTGCCACTAATCTCTTCATCAAATCGGAAAGTCTCAAGCTCGGGAGAGAAATCACTATCTTTAACGGAGATAGGATGCGAACTCGAATTATCGTTCAAAGCTTCAATCTTAGAAATGAGAAGATACACATTCGACAATGTTTCTCGTAATGCTTCATCCTTGATCTGAATATCATTAAGCTCAATCTCTTCTTCTTCTGGCTCAAAATCATTCTCTTCTTCTATGTGAACGGGCTCAGAAGGTAAATCGTCGATGAAATCGATGTCTCCATAAGAATCATCATCGGAATCGGAGAACATCTCATCATGATCGTTAGAAATATCAAGAGAAGGCTCATCACAAATATCATCAACAACCCCAGACTCTCTTGGGATTGGGATAAAGATCTCAGCACTAGACACTTTCGTTTCCGGAATAATACTAAGATGCTCATCCCCCATTATGAGAGAATCAACGGGTTCAACGATGTCTGTAGAAATATGATCATCGACCTCTTCCAAAACGGCGTCACTTCTCTCAACCGGTGTGAGAGAAGGGGAAGGATCGGAAATTAAAGGCTCAGAAACGGGAGTGGGATTGCCACTCGGAAGAGTATAATCGTCATCAGAATCAGAATCGTAATAATAGGTAGTTGGACGATGTTGGATCACTTTCGCGGCTTCTTCAGCTAATAATTCACGATAGGTCAGCTGAGGTGGATCTTTTTTTCCGTGGGAAAGTTTTTCAAGAAGACTCTTAAGATCAATCATGATCTCTTGAACTTTTTGATTAAATTCTGCAGAACATGGAGAAGGTGGTGGTTGAACTTCTTGGTATTGTGGAGGTGGGTTATAAGGATAATCATAATTGTTACAAGGAACTTGCTCGTAAGCAATCAGGTTCTGCATCTGACAATCGGAATTAACGTGTGGACCTCCACAATACTCACAACAGTACGATTGTTGTGACGAATACGGGTAAGGTTCAGAACCAAAGGTTGAGTTGTTAAATTGAACTTGACATTGAAAACCTTGGTGAGGACCACCACAATACTCACAAGAGTATGATTTCGGCTCATGGTACAGAGGTTGGTTAGGAAAATCGGTTGTCTCATAGTTAGGATTGTGGTGAAACTCGGTTCCAGATTTTCCATTGCTACAATCGGGACAATTCCAACCATATTCGGGTCCTCTGCACCATATGCACAAGAGCTGATAAATCGAAGAATTATCTGGATAAGAGTTAGTTATTTCCACCGTTTCCGTGAGAGGCTCTGATTCTTGAACGGGATTCATCTCGGGCTCAGAAACATATTCCATTTCCCTCACCGGAGAGGGAGTAGGAATCGAGGGTTCATCAAGATTATATTTCAAAATTTTTGACAAGGCTGCAAATTTTTCAACGTTGTTAAGAAAAACCACGGCGTTCAAAGAAATCATCTCCGTGAGAATTAAACATATAGAGGGTAAAAGAAAAGAATTATCGGGTTAAGAGGATACAAGAAGAATATTTTTGGGTTTTTTTTTTTTTTTTTTTTTTAAAACAAATTTTTAAAAGGAAAATCTTTTTGGGTTTTTATAAAAGGGATATGTACAAATATCAACGATAACTTCACGAGGAAGGATCTTCAAATGCACACGATTTGAGACGGAATCAAAACCGCTACAAGCCCTCCCCGGCAGCGGCGCCAAAATTTGATTCTCAATTTCCAAACAACGTCAAGTTTGCTTACACAAGCTAGCCACTTGTGAATGACTAACCGTAAGAAACTTAAAACGGTTCGGACACTGATCAATAATAGATGAGAAGTGTGTAGTATACGGGTAACTCAAACGAGTTAGGTTTGAGCACGAGATCGTTCGAGCGAGGTTGAATGGAATTTCCAACTCACGTCTCGAATTTTGTGATTTGAATAAGAGAAGGGGATAAAATGATAGTTTTCTAAACTACGGGATAAGGAAAGCATAAAGGATTAAAATCTATGGGGAAACTTAAGAACTAAGGCAAACTACGCAAATCTATATTAAAAGCAAATACTAATTAAAGCGAAGCCTGAATAAAAAGCAATTACGTCTAATCTAGATCCTAAAAATAACCTAAAATTAATTTTACTCTAGAAATGATATTTAAAAACTAATTATGAATTAAAACTATTTTTTTAGGAATTTTCTTGAATTTATTAAAATTAAAAACTAATTATTAACTTTAAAAATAAGACTAAATAACTAAAAATTATAAAAACAAAGGGGAAAATTATGGAATTACTTTCTAAAAATCTAAAATAACATAAAAGACTTTTCAAAACTATTTTTTATTTTTCGATAATTTTCTATTTTCTACAAATTTAATACTATTTAAATCTAATTTAAATTGTTAAAAATACCAAATAAAAGGAGAAAAATAAGGAAAAATATTTTTTATGCTTTTTATATTTATCTTAAACTGTTAAAATTGAAAAATTATTTTTTGGAACTTTTTCTCAATTATTTGCAATTAAAGCTAATTAAAAATGATTAAAAACTGATTTTAATTAAGAAAAATAGTAAACAGTAACTAAAAATTATGAAAAATTCAGGGAAATCCTAAAATAATATTCTAAAGTTATGAAAAATAAGAAAACAAGGTCTTATGTGTAAGAAAGGAAGGCTGCTATGCTAATAAAGCTGATGGGGAATAAGCATGAGAAAATAAGCTAATAAGCACTAAATAGTACCAAATGATTATATAAGCTAAGGTATACTAAAACCAATCTAAGGCAACTTACAGAACCTACTCCTAACACCTAATAAGCTAGTTACCAAGAATTAAGCAAACTGATCTATTTAGCAAAACAGTAACCTGACCCTACATTTAAGCACTTACAAACTGCTTATTCAATAAGCTAAACTGAAAACCAAAGGCAGGGTTCTCAAGACCACCTACCAGAGATCATTTACCCAAATTTACAGCTAATGAGGACAAGAGATGAAGAAGTTATTGATCAAAGAAAAATGGCATAAATGGGACGAGGGTGCTGATGCAACGAAGCAGGTGAACCTGACCCCCTTACTGTTTGAGCTAATCTATGAGCTTATCAGACAAGCTTAAAGGCAAAACAGATATAGGGTCTTGAAGACCACCTGGAAAACTACAAATGGACCAAGAATGAAACCCTAACTAACTGAAATGACCATTGTGCATGTCTTTGCAAATTCTGCAAAAACCGAGGTATTAACATGCTTTTGACTTTTCAAAAACAGTTACTAGTTTGACTTATTTGAGATTCAGAAGCAAATGTGTGACTGATTAAGCTAAAAGTGGATGTGATAAGAATCAAATAAGCTAACCTAACAAATTCTACACCTATATGCTAAATAAGCTCAACTGATTTCAACAGTAGAGAGAGCAAGGGCAGATTTAAGCTAAAGTAGACTTAGAGCATAACTTGCAGCAAAACAAAGACAGAAATGAACTCAAATAACTATATCAAGCTTGAAGAAACTGATCTAACCCATATTTGTAACCTCTAAAACAGTTTAACAAAGCAATCCAAACACTCCTTCAAACTGCCAAAGCACTATTACACTACTGAAAATCAATGAAATCTAGGCTAGGATCAATCAAACAAATCAAAACACATTTAAACTTCAACAATATACAATCTTAAGACAGATTTAATACTAAAACTGATTTGACTTAGAAAATTGACTTTATTTGACTTTTCCTTAAAATGAGAATTAAGCTGAGCTTAAAGCAGAATTAACTCACATAAGCTTAGATGAGCTTATGTGAACTTAAAGTGAGAACAGTAGAGCTTATTCAACGATTGGAAACCAAATATTGAAAACAGATTTAGCAATGCATTTAAGGAAAAAGTGAAAATTGCATTAATGAAAAGAGAGTGCTACAAATTAAGACAGAGATTACAGAGTATTTAACTACTGAAAACATAAAGATAAAACAGGAATTAAATTGGCCAAAATCTCTCTAAAACCTAAGAGATTGGACAAAGGAGCTGTGGATGTGAGGGGTCTTGTATAGCTGATGAGGAGAGCTCTTCAGAAGCATCTAGGCCCTTTAATCCCAGCCATAGGTTCATTCTCTTGTCATCACATTTGATCTCAACCATCAGATTGCTTTGATGAGGTGTTTTGTCCAATCAAATGCCTCCATTCATCCACGCTGGCTATCCTATGACACTCCCATCTCTGACACGTTGTCAGATTCTAGAAGGCTTTTAAGTACGGGTAAAACTTGATTGGAAGCAGGGGTAACCGGTTGAAGTGGTAACAGAAAGATGGGTAGGATTACTTGCTTTGGTGGCTGTATGGGATGAAGGGTTTTTTTGTTTATTATTATTTGACTAAGGGTTGTTTGTTGACCGGGTTCAAAAGGTCGGGTAAGGTGAGAAAACCGGGTATAGATAGTATTCGGTAAGAGTTTGGTTTGGTTAAGTGGACTTGATAAAGGTTTATTGGATTTGGGCCATGGATGTATATTGGTTATTTGGTCTCTTGGATTAAATAAATGGTACAAGTGATATTTAAAGGTCCAAAAGTGTATATTGTGAAAGTGTAAAGGTGAAAATGGGTAAATGGGAAAGTGAAAGGTTTATTGTGAAAATTCCCATATCAAGTCCCGAACTCCGTAATTGGATCTTTTGAGCATCAAAGTCCATGAAATAGCATCCGGCATCGGCTATGCTCTTCTCTCTCGTGCTCGGTTTTACGCCTGATTTGGTCCTTTTGCGTGTTTTACACATCCATACATGGCAAAAGCACAAACTCAAGAAAACCACAAATATTAGCAATAAACGGCTCTTTCTTGGTTATTTTAGGTCTATTTTGATAAAGAAAAGGTATGTGTTTTAGCACATACCACCGAGATTGCTCCGTTGGATTCTCCTCCTGCAAGAATTTGATATCATTATACGTGATAAAAAAGGAGCTGAGAACCTGGATGCTGATCATCTGTCAGATTAGAAACCCTCACCAAGATGTTTTCGAGAAAAGGAAATAAATGAAACATTTCCTCTCGAGACACTCAATGCGGTTTCTTTTCGTGGAAACTTTTCTACCCCATGGTTTGGTGACTTCGCAAATTACCATGCGGGTAACTTCATAGTGAAAGGGATGTCGACCCAACAGAAGAAAAATTCTTCAAAGATGTTAAACATTATTTCTGGGACCGACCCTACTTATTCAAAATCAAGTGCGGATCAAGTCATCCGGCCGGTGTGTTTATGGACAGGAAGCTATGGACATTCTCAAAGCTCGCCATGTTGGACCCACCGGGGGCCATCATAGTCCTAACTACACCGCCAAAAAGGTGTTTGATTCCGGGTTTTATTGGCCTACTATTTTTAAGGATGCCCACGAATTTGTCAAAACCTGTGGCGCTTGTCAACGTCACGGAAATATCTCTCAAAGAAATGAAATGCCGCAAAACTCCATTCAAGTATGTGGATATTTGACATCGGGGCATTGACTTTATGGGGCCATTTCCATCTTTCTCGAGGAAACAAGTACATACTCGTGGCCGTTGACTATTTGTCAAAATGGGTTGAAGCAAAAGCTTTACCTACCAATGATGCCCGAGTTGTTGTGAAGTTCTTGAAATCTCTTTTTGCTAGGTTTGGAACTCTGAGGGCTATAATCAGTGATCGTGGTACACATTTCGCAATGACCAATTTGAAGAGTCATGCAAAAGTATGGTGTAACCACCGTCTCTCGACTGCATACCACCCCAAACAAGTGGGCAGGTGGAAGTTTCCAACCGTGGTATTAAAAGAATTCTTGAAAGGACGGTAAGAAAATCGTGCATCTGGTGGGATAAACTGGATGACGCACTCTGGGCCTTTCGTACTTTATAAAACACCCATCGGGTGTACTCCATACAAGCTAGTGTACGGAAAGGTATGTCATCTGCCGAATTGCTTGAGCACAAGGCATACGGGGCCTTGAAACATGCAAACTTCGATATTCAGACAGCCGGTGATCACAGAAAAGTTCAAATGAATGAACTAAATGAACTCCGTGATCAAGCATACGAGAACTCTTTGATCTACAAACAAAAGACAAAGAAGATTCATGACTCTAAAATCAAGAACCGCGTTTTCAACGTTGGTGATCGAGTCCTTCTTTTCAATTCAAGATTGAAGATATTCTCGGGAAAGCTCAAGTCCCGTTGGTCTGGTCCATTCACTATTGCTAAGGTTTATCCTTATGGCACCATTGAGTTATCTCAACCTGATGGTCCAAATTTTAAAGTGAATGGACATCGATTGAAGCATTATTTTGGAGAGGACATTCCTCCTGTGGTTGTCCCAGATCTACAAACTTTCCCCATGAACCAATGAATGCGGGGATCGAGTCAAGCTAGCGACTCGGTAATCAAAAACATTAGCACACACCATATGGGTTTTCACCCATATTTCTGACTTCTTTCTACTTTCTACCACCCTAGTGTGGGGGAGTTGCCCCCCGCTATTGTATATTAAAAAAAAATAAAAAATAAAAAAAAATAAAAATGTGTATATATCAAAAACAAAATAATGGCCGTAGTATTTCCCTTTTATGGTCTATGTTTCGGCATAACCGCCGGTACTTTGAATATTGAGGGCAATATTCATTTCTAAGTGTGGGGGGGATTCTCACGAATTTTATCATGTAATTATTTCACCCAATTCCCCCGTTTTTGGCCAAAATTTTTTTTGGAGTAAGTGTTTTTCACTTACTCAGCAAATGGTAATCAGTCCGCCATGTCTAATAAACAAAAGGATTGGCTAATCCAGGAGCAAACGGCTCTTGGTAAAGATTTCTCAAATCCGTTTATGGCTTGCAATTTGCCCAAAATTGTATGGTATTCAACTCACCATATCTTTAATTAGAGAAGAGTTGGCTAGCCCGCAAGTTTATGGCTTGTGGTAAAGGCAGTGGAAAAGCCATAATTGGTAATCAGCTAACCAAAGATAATATTGATAATTTATCTAAGAGTTGGCTAGTCCAGAAGCAAACGGCTTCTGGTAAAGACAAATCAAATCCGTTTACAGCTTATGATTTGCTCAAAATCATTTGGTTATCGTTGTACCAAGGTTCTTACTTGAACCAAAACAATTGGCTACCCCAGAAGTGATGGCTTTTGGTAAAGAGTTTTTAAAATCCATTAAAATATCTAAATCATTGCTAGGGACTAGCAATATCTTGAAGGGGATTGATGAGTGTCTAAATACTCATCATTTTTGTACAATCTAAACTGCAAAATCATCTGAAAACACTCAGTAATGCATCAAAATGCTGAAAATATCCCAAAATTGTGTTTTATGTGTTTTAAATGCAAAAATATCAAAATCAGATGAAAAACGTATCAAGTTTGCAAAATTGGCAGTTTTAGTCCCCCAAGTTTCAAAAGTTGTCAAATCTAGTCCCTGGAATTCAAAAAATCAAGAAAAATATCATTCAAGGTCCCTGAAATATTCTAAGTTGTTAAAAATGGTCCTTGAATAATTCTTTGGTCAAATGGCAGAAAAGGTCCCTAAAGTTTGAAAAATGTCAAAATTAGTCCTTGGATATCCAAAAATGGAATTTTATGCAAAAGTGGTCCTTGTACTATCAAAGTTTGTCAAGTTTGGTCCTTTTGATATCTTTGGAAAAGTGTCAAATTCAGTCCGCAAAGTTTCAGAAATTGCAAATATGGTCCTTGTAATATCTACTAAACCAAACCGGACCCTTTGTAATATATCAAGCCCAATCCAACCCAACTGTTGAGCCCAACACAAGCCCAACCCACACACCCTTAAGCTCTTGACCCTTGAGCTAGTCCAAAACATTTTGACCCCTGCCATTACCCATTTTGACCCTCCCTCTCTTATTAATACCAACGGTCAAAGAAGTCAAAACCTACTCTTGTTCATCCTCCTCTCACGAAAACGCCAAACCAGATACCATGGTAGTTTTCCTTGATTTGCTCTATCCACCCCTTCCACCTGTCTTCCAACTTGTATACCTTGTCCCCCTTCACCTCCACTAACACCCAAAAGCTTTAATTGATTGAAACCTGCTAAGAGACTTTTGGCGCCAAAATTACACTTGGATGGTTATGATGATTTTTGAAGATCCAATGGCTCAGATGAGGTGGGATACAATCAGAGGTCGACATAGAGTCACAATAGTCTATAAAGGAGGGTTGAGAAGCAATGTATAAAGGCATCTAGTGTAATTTTTATTTATGCATGTCGTTTTAGTCTAATTTTAAATTCCAGTGTATCTTTAATCTTTTAAACTTTGTATTTCAAGTATTCAGTGTATAATAAATCTTTTGCAACCATCAATTTCAGTTCTAAGACTTGTTTTCGCTTTATGCAATTTCATGTTCAAAAATCTCAAAAGGTTTGAATGTTGTTTGTAGGTGTTATCTTGGAATGAGTAAACACATATAAGCTCCCAGAAAGCTTATTAAAGCTTTTAGTAACATTAAAATTCATTTAGAATCAAAAGGAAAATTCAACAAAAATATCAAATAAATAGTTTAAAATTCAAAAATCCATGGAAATGGTGATCAAAGCTGGAGCAGGGTGAATTTTGGATGGCCTTTGTATAGAGCTTCTTGGGAAGCCATAGGAAGTGGTCTTTTGATCTTGGTTCTGTGATTTCAGTTGGATAGCCACTTGTAAGCATTTTTGATCATTTTGGCATTTCACTGTTTGAATTGATAAATAGCTTGAATTTCTGTTTCTTCATGTTCATTAGTTCTAGTTAAGTAAAATTAACCATTAAAAACAGTTGTTTGTTCTTTTAAATTTGTAGTTAGCAAAAATCTTATTTTAACAGTTTAAAGTGCATTATTGTCATTTCTTAGTTTCTTGTTGTTAGTATTGTTGTTTAATACTTCATTAGTCCTAATAAATGATATTATAAGGTCTGAAATCAGTTCCATGGTTTTAAGTTGAGTTTTGCTTTAAAAATCACCAAATCAGTCATATAAAGGTTTGTTTGGATTTGTGAAGTTAAACTGTGTTAGAGGTTGTTTGAGTTGTTGTTTGTGTTTGTTTCCTGTCACACTTGGTCATAATAGTTCATGTAAACAAGAAAAATCAGTACTTATTTAAGCAAAAGTCAAAATAACCTTTGATCCTATCTTGTTAGCTAACTGTTGGAATTTCATGATCATTGATCTTGTTTTCATGTTTACAAGTTGTTATCATTGATCAAATCAGTCTTATTTCACCTTAAAACAACATAATCAGTAAGTAGTAGTGATTCAAAGTTCATCTTAGTCAACATATTAGTGTAAGTTAAAAAGTCAAATTTGCATTTGGTCGTTTTTGAATTAAATAGACAATTTTAGTGTGTGTTTAATATTGAGTTTTAGCTTAAAATCTTTTGGGGTATTAAAGTTTAGTTGCTTAACTTAATTAGAAAAATACTAGTTCACCTTTAATCAGCTTTTTAATAGCTTATTTTCTATCTTCTTTTGAGTACCTGTTCTGAAAAAATGCCCTGTGCATCAGTTTTATAAGCTCAATCACAAGCTCACACAGAGCTTAATTGTTGATCTAATCCTGTGTAACTTGGTTCTTTGGAAAGCTTTCCTAGCTGACTTGAGGTCCCAAGCTTAGTCTTCCATTTTCTAGCTTGTTTGGTAGGGCTGCTTATAGCCTAAACCTTGTCCCATTTCTGTCTTTTAACACAAGAGTCATAAGTGCTCATTTACTTATCAATAGCTTTTCAGTATGTATTTTTGTGGTTTCTAGCTTCATTTGAGTTTCTCTAGCTTGTTTGCATCTTATTTTAGCTCTTGTTTCAGCTTGTGAGCTTGTTTGAGCTTATATCTTCAAAATAAGCTCATAAGTCCACTGTTTGAATCATAAGCCGATAAACAGCTTATTTTTAGTTTGTAAAATTTTTGTGTTTATTAAAGTTTCATATTTTAAGTAGTTAAATAGTTATCAAAAAGAAAAACCAGAAAAACATCATTTTTAAAATAGTGATAGCGTTTATTTAATAGAATTAAGCTTTTTGATTTTTCTTTTCAGCTTATTATTAAGCAAATTTAGTTTTTATATTTTTCTTAGTTTTCTGTCACCTTAAGTTATTTTTAGAAAAATTTTCATAATTTTCCTAATCTATTTAGTATTTATTATAATTTTAAATAGTTAAAAGTATTAATAAGTTAGTAATAAATAATTAAAAAGCATAAAAAATATCTTTTCAGTTTTAAAATTAGTTTTATCATATTCTAGATTTTTCTAAGTCAAAATTTTATTTTTCTAGGTTTATTTTATATTTTCTAATATTTAAGTGTATTTTAAATAATAATTAATTAGTAATAAATAGATAAAAAGTGTAAAAAAATATATATATTTTCAATTTTAAAATAATTTTATAATACTTTTAGATTTTTCTGAATCATAATTTTATTTTTCTAACCTTATTTCATATTTTCCTTTATTTTAGAGTATTATTAAATAGTTTAAAATAGTTTTTAATTAATAATAATTAATTAAATAGTTATAAAAATAATTTTCTTTTCTAATAATTTTCTTTTATTTTTAGGTTTTCAAAAATGTCATTTTCATATTTGTAGGTCTTTTATTTCTTAGATCTCAATTTTTAATTTTGTACGCTTTCGTAGTTTTAAACGTACGTTTTACGTTTGTTTTATCTGATTGTTGTGCTTATCAATTCTGTGTCCAAATTCATTCCAATCAATCAGTAGTGTAGTTATCAATCCAAATCCTTACTGATCACTATCCTTAGTGATCATTATATCATCTGATAAGTTTTGATACACCATTGAGTCTCCGTGGGACTTAACGACCTGGGAATCCACTATATTCCTCTGATCTTCATTGCATTTTGTGTCTGAACTGTTTTAAGTTTCTTACGGTTAGCCATTCACAAGTGGCTAGCTTGTGTGATTAAACTTGACGGTTCGGATCCAATCAAATTTTGGCGCCGCTGCCGGGGAGGCTTTAGCGTGTGTTAAACCTTTTTCAGACCCATTCTTGCACTTATACCATCTTTTGTAAAAAGTTTTTTGTAAAGTTATCATAAATCAAAAAGTCATTAACACTTTTCCTAAAGTGTTAACAAACCCAAAAAAATATAAAACAACAAAACAATCGTAACGTTTTCTATCTTGTGTTTCTTTTAAGGTGATTCTTAAAGAGATACGATTTGGTTAAACGAGACGATACCAAAAATATTGTCCAAAAGTTTTTCAACCCATCAGCACAAATCCATACCTACGTCTTTTTAGTGGTACTTAATATATACATAAAAATCAACCACCGCAAATCAAGGCAGTACACCTACCAACTGGGGGTGTGACCATAATAAGTTCCCGAACAACAGATTTAAAACTTGCCTTTGTGTCCTTGTGATTTGGTGTACCTTTTTCAAAGAAGCCATTTCATTTGTGATTATTGGTTAAGTTCACTTGTCGTTTTTCCTCGCATTTGTTTTGAAAACTGATTTTTATACTTAGTGCATGCGCACTCGTTCTTCCAGTTCTACAAGTCCACTTTCTGAGCTTGCAAATATTCCTCGTAGACGTAGAGGACGTTCTGCTCCTTCAGCCGTGACTGAGGAACGTCTGCCACCACCACCCCTGTCGTAATGGCAGAAGATAAGCCCATGAATGAGCTTCTCCAAGCACCCATCGAGGGTTACGGAGATGCTATTGTTGTCCCAGCCATCGTGGCTGATACCTTTGAGCTCAAAACTGGGTTACTTAATCTGGTAACCCAAAGCCAATTCTATGGTTTTGAGCGGGATGATCCTCATGCACACATTCGATGGTTTAACAAGATTGCATCTACCATCAAATACAAGAATGTCCCACATGAAGCCATCAAGCTTCTTCTGTTCCCATTCTCTCTAGAGGGACAAGCCCGGAATTGACTTGAGAAACAACCCCCTCGTTCCATTGAGACATGGGAGGATCTAGTTACCAAGTTTGTTAACGAATTCTATCCTCCATCCCGAACTACAAGTCTTAAGAATGAGATAATGAAATTTTCTCAGAGATTTGATGAATCATTCGGGGAGGCATGGGATCGTTACAAAGAGTTGCTTCGCAAGTGTCCGCATCATGGTTTTACCGAGTTAATGCAAATGGATACTTTCTACAATGGTCTAAACCAGACCAATCAAGACTCTTTGAATGCCTCCGCAGGAGGTAATTTCTTGAGCAAGACCACCAAAGAAGCCTTGCAAATCATTGAGAACAAGTCCCAGGTCCGCCCTTTCCGAGCAAAGACATACCAGTCTCAGTCTAATGCTGGACCTTCTTCTTCATCTCCCGTGAGTATATCTAGCACCGATGCTAAGATTGACAAACTCACGGATATTGTTCAGGCTTTGGTTCTTGCTAACCAAAAGAAAGTCACCTTCACACAGACACCATCGCATGGTGAAGTGAAGAAAGTCGAGAGTTGTGTTACTTGTGGTGGTCCTCATGCATACTACAATTGTACTGCCACCGATGGTAGTCCATTTGAAGCCAATGCTCTAGCCGGTACTTCACATCAAGGAGGTAATCAATACCGTCCTCAAAATGAACCACACTACCGTGCTAATACTAATCAGGCACCACCCGGTTTTAACCAGAATCATAACATGCAAAACCGGAATCAGAACCAACCAAGAATGAACCAAGGTTATCAAAACCAAGGTAATTTCTATCCTGCACCAAATCAAGGTTTCCAACATCAAGGAAACCTTAATCAAAACAATTTCAATCGAGGGAATCAATTTCATGGGAATATGAATCCTAATCAAGGAAATTTTCAAAATCAAGGCCCTATTCCTAACAATAGAGGCCAGAATTTTCCTATTCAAACTCAAGCCATTGTTCCAACTGGACCATCATCTGATGAGTTGTTGAAACAATTCATGAAATCCCAAGATGAAATGAACAGGTTGTTGGTCAGTCAGATCGCTGATCTTAAGAAGTCTTTAAATGATCAACCCTCGGGCTCAGGAAAACTTCCGAGCAACACGATCGCTAACCCGAGGGGCGATGCTAAGGCGATCACAACCAGAAGTGGTGTTTCATATGATGGACCTGCTATTCCTACTACCTCTTCTTCTTCTTCTCTCCCGAAGGTAGTGGAAAGTGAACCTAAGACACACAATGGACCTTTGACTCCAATGCCTCCTCCACTAGGAGCAATGAGTCAAGTTACCAAGGATACAACGGACAAGGTGCATTTTCAAGCCCACGAAGTACCGCACACGTCCCACCTTCGGTAGTCCATCCTCAAGTTGTCCAGAAACCCAAATCCAATCCAGGAGTTGTTTTTGAACCTCCAGTAGCTCCTGTTGAAAAACAGAAATCCAAATCTTCTATTCCTTACCCATCACGTTTGAATGAGCAAAAGCTCTGCGAGAAAGCCAGTCATCAAATGGACAAATTTTTCAAATTTTCCAAGAGTTACATTTTGACATAAGCTTTGCGGATGCTATCATGCTGATGCCCAAGTTTGCATCCACTCTCAAACACATGTTAAGCAATAAGGAAAAGCTGTTTGAAATGGCAAAAACTCCTCTGAACGAGAACTGCTTGCAGTATCCTGAAGAAGCTTCCTGAAAAGCTTGGAGATCCTGGAAAATTTCTCTTACCTTGTGTATTTCCCAGAATGGTTGAATGCTTTGCCTTAGCAGATCTTGGTGCAAGCATCAATCTGATGCCTCATTCTGTATGGAAGAAACTTCTCTTCCGAACTCACTCCTACATGCATGACTCTCGAGCTTGCAGATCGTTCCATATCCCGTCCACTTGGCATTGCTGAGGACGTATTGTGAAAGTAGGAAAGTTCCATTTTCCAGCTGACTTCGTGGTTGTTGATTTCGATGCTGATCAACGGGTTCCTCTTATTGTTGGTCGAGGATTCTGAGAACGGGCGAGCTCTCATTGATGTATTTGAGCAAGAAATCACATTACGTGTTGGTAATGAAGCTGTCACCTTTAACCTTGATCAAACTTCGAGGTACTCCGCAAACTATGATTCTGAGTCGGTTAACCGAATAGATATCATTGATGTTGTTTCTGAAGAGTACTCTCAAGAAGTTCTTGGTTATTCTCATAATTCTGTGAGTGAGGATCCCACCACATCTTCTCAACCTATCATAGCCAATTTCACTCCTTCTATCACTCCTTTTGAGGGAAGAGACTTCATCTTGGAAGAGATTGAAGCATACTTGGCTAGTGATTCTGTTCCATGGGAAATTGATCACGCTCCAATTGACATCGAGGGGACATACTTCTCATTGAGAAGTTGCTTAATGATGATCCATCATCAAACCCTCACACTAGTGATTCAATTCCAAATGAGATTAATCTGGAGGGAGATATTCTTCTTGAGAAATTGTTAAATCATGACACTTCTCTCCTCTCCTCCCGTCGAGCTTCATAACAAGGAAGTCAAGTCAGTTGAGAAAACTGAAGAATTTCCTGAAGTCGAACTTAAGGACTTACCACCTCATCTCGAGTATGCATATCTTGAGGGTGATGATAAATTACCCGTCATTATTGCTCGAGATTTGAGTAAAGATGAAAAGATTGCTCTCATAAAGATCTTGAAGTCACACAAGCAAGCAATTGCTTGGAAACTCTCCGACATTAAGGGTATCAACCCTGAATTTTGTACTCACAAAATCTTAATGGAGGATGACTTCAAACCAGCAGTTCAACATCAGAGAAGAGTAAATCCAAAAATCCATGATGTTATCAAACAGGAGGTTATCAAACTTCTTGATGCAGGATTGATTTACCCGATCTCAGATAGTCCTTGGGTTAGCCCAATTCACTGTGTTCCTAAAAAAGGTGGCATAACTGTTGTCACAAATGAAGAAAACGAGTTAATTCCAACTCGATTGGTAACGGGATGGCGTGTTTGCATTGACTATCGTAAGTTGAATGACGCCACTCGTAAAGACCATTTTCCTCTACCCTTCATGGACCAAATGCTTGAGAGATTAGCAGGGAATGAATACTATTGTTTTCTTGATGGTTTCTCGGGTTACTTTCAGATTCCCATTGATCCACAGGATCAAGAGAAAACTACATTCACCTGCCATACGGAACTTTTGCCTACAAACGTATGCCTTTTGGCTTATGTAATGCTCCTGGCACGTTCCAACGATGTATGATGGCCATATTCCACGACATGATCGGGGAAACAATGGAGGTGTTTATGGATGACTTCTCGGTCATTGGGGATTCTTTTCAAACATGTCTCTCCCATTTAGAAAAAATGCTTCAAAGGTGTGAAGACACAAATCTTTGTCTAAATTGGGAGAAGAGCCACTTTATGGTCAAAGAAGGCATAGTCCTTGGCCATAAGATTTCAAAAAACGGGATTGAGGTAGATAGAGCAAAAGTCGATGTTATTGCTAAATTACCTCATCCTACTACCGTCAAAGGTATTAGGAGTTTTTTAGGTCATGCCGGTTTCTATCGTAGATTCATACAAGATTTTTCTAAAATAGCCCGGCCTATGACCCATCTTCTTGAAAAGGATGCTCCTTTTATCTTCTCACCTGAGTGCATCGAAGCTTTTGAAACATTGAAGAAAAAGCTTACTGAAGCACCCATTCTCGTTGCCCCCGACTGGGATTTACCTTTGAGCTCATGTGCGATGCAAGTGATTTTGCTATCGGTGCAGTCTTAGGGCAACGCAGAAACAAGCATTTTCAGCCTATCCACTACGCAAGTAAGACTATGACTGAAGCTCAAACTCATTACAACACCACAGAAAAAGAGCTATTAGCCGTGGTGTATGCGTTTGAGAAGTTTCGGCCATACTTAATCTTGAACAAATGTGTGGTGTATACGGATCACTCGGCTCTCAAATATCTCTTTGCAAAACAAGATGCAAAGCCGAGATTGCTCCGTTGGATTCTCCTCCTGCAAGAATTTGATATCATTATACGTGATAAAAAAGGAGCTGAGAATCTAGCTGCTGATCATCTGTCCAGATTAGAAAACCCTCACCAAGATGTTTTCGAGAAAAAGGAAATAAATGAAACATTTCCTCTCGAGACACTCAATGCGGTTTCTTTTCGTGGAAACTCTTCTACCCCATGGTTTGCTGACTTCGCAAATTACCATGCGGGTAACTTCATAGTGAAAGGGATGTCGACCCAACAGAAGAACAAATTCTTCAAAGATGTTAAACATTATTTCTGGGACGACCCCTACTTATTCAAAATCTGTGCGGATCAAGTCATCCGACGGTGTGTTTATGGACAGGAAGCTATGGACATTCTCAAAGCTTGCCATGCTGGACCCACCGGGGCCATCATAGTCCAAACTACACCGCCAAAAAGGTGTTTGATTCTGGGTTTTATTGGCCTACTATTTATAAGGATGCCCACGACTTTGTCAAACTGGACGCTTGTCAACGTCACGGAAATATCTCTCAAAGAAATGAAATGCCGCAAAACGCCATTCAAGTATGTGAGATATTTGACATCTGGGGCATTGACTTTATGGGGCCAGTTCCATCTTCTCGAGGAAAACAAGTACATACTGTGGCTGTTGACTATTTGTCAAAATGGGTTGAAGCAAAAGCTTTACCTACCAATGATGCCCGAGTTGTTGTTAAATTTTTGAAATCTCTTTTTGCTAGGTTTGGAACTCCGAGGGCTATAATCAGTGATCGTGGTACACATTTCTGCAATGACCAATTTGAAAGAGTCATGCAAAAGTATGGTGTAACCCACCGTCTCTCGACTGCATACCACCCCCAAACAAGTGGGCAGGTGGAAGTTTCCAACCGTGGTATTTAAAGAATTCTTGAAAGGACAGTAGGCGAAAATCGTGCATCCTGGTCGGATAAACTGGATGACGCACTCTGGGCCTTCCATACAGCTTATAAAACACCCATCGGGTGTACTCCATACAAGCTAGTGTACGGGAAGGCATGTCATCTGCCGATTGAGCTTGAGCACAAGGCATACTGGGCCTTGAAACATGCAAACTTCGATATTCAGACAGCTGGTGATCACAGAAAAGTTCAAATGACTGAACTAAATGAACTCGTGATCAAGCATACGAGAACTCTTTGATCTACAAACAAAAGACAAAGAAGATTCATGACTCTAAAATCAAGAACCGCGTTTTCAACGTTGGTGATCGAGTCCTTCTTTTCAATTCAAGATTGAAGATATTCTCGGGAAAGCTCAAGTCCCGTTGGTCTGGTCCATTCACTATTGCTAAGGTTTATCCTTATGGCACCATTGAGTTATCTCAACCTGATGGTCCAAATTTTAAAGTGAATGACATCGATGAAAGCATTATTTTGGAGAGGACATTCCTCCTGTGGTTGTCCCAGATCTACAAACTTTCCCCATGAACCAATGAATGCGGGGATCGAGTCAAGCTAGCGACTCGGTAATCAAAAACATTAGCACACACCATATGGGTTTTCACCCATATTTCTGACTTCTTTCTACTTTCTACCACCCTAGTGTGGGGGAGTTGCCCCCCGCTGTTGTATAAAAAAAATGTGTGTATATATCAAAAACAAAATAATGGCCGTAGTATTTCCCTTTTATGTTCTATGTTTCGGCATAACCGCCGGTACTTTGAATATTGAGGGCAATATTCATTTCTAAGTGTGGGGGGGATTCTCACGAATTTTATCATGTAATTATTTCACCCAATTCCCCCGTTTTTGGCCAAAATTTTTTGGAGTAAGTGTTTTTCACTTACTCAGCAAATGGTAATCAGTCCGCCATGTCTAATAAACAAAAGGATTGGCTAATCCAGGAGCAAACGGCTCTTGGTAAAGATTTCTCAAATTCGTTTATGGCTTGCAATTTGCCCAAAATTGTATGGTATTCAACTCACCATATCTTTAATTAGTGAAGAGTTGGCTAGCCCGCAAGTTTATGGCTTGTGGTAAAGGCAGTGGAAAAACCATAATTGGTATTCAGCTCACCAAAGATAATACTGATAATTTATCTAAGAGTTGGCTAGTCCAAAAGCAAACGGCTTCTGGTAAAGACAAATCAAATCCATTTACAGCTTATGATTTGCTCAAAATCATTTGGTTATCGTTGTACCAAGGTTCTTACTTGAACCAAAACAATTGGCTACTCCAGAAGTGATGGCTTTTGGTAAAGAGTTTTAAAATCCATTAAAGATCTAAACATTGCTAGGGACTAGCAATATCTTAGTGTGGGGGATTGATGAGTGTCTAAATACTCATCATTTTTGTACAATCTAAACTGCAAAATCATCTGAAAACACTCAGTAATGCATCAAAATGATGAAAATATCACAAATCAGTGTTTTATGTGTTTTAAATGCAAAAAAATAAAATCAGATGAAAAACGTATCAAGTTTGCATAATTGGCAGTTTTAGTCCCCCAAGTTTCGAAAGTTTTCAAATCTAGTCCCTGGAATTCAAAAAAAAGAAGAAAAATATCATTCAAGGTCCCTGAAATATTCTAAGTTGTTAAAAATGGTCCTTGAATAATTCTTTGGTCAAATGGCAGAAAAGGTCCCTAAAGTTTGAAAAATGTCAAAATTAGTCCTTGGATATCCAAAAATGGAATTTTATGCAAAAGTGGTCCTTGTACTATCAAAGTTTGTCAAGTTTGGTCCTTTTGATATCTTTGGAAAAGTGTCAAGTTCAGTCCTCAAAGTTTCAGAAATTGCAAATATGGTCCTTGTAATATCTACTAAACCAAACCGGATCCTTTGTAATATATCAAGCCCAATCCAACCCAACTGAGCCAACACAAGCCCACCCACACAACCTTGAGCTCTGACCCTTGAGCTAGTCCAAAACATTTTGACCCTGCCATTACCCATTTTGACCCTCCTCTCTATTAATACAACGGTCAAAGAAGTCAAAACCGGCTCCTGTTCATCTCCCTCACAGAAAACGCGCCAAACCAGATACCATGGTAGTTTTCCTTGATTTGCTCTATCCACCCTTCCACTTGTCTCCAACTTGTATACCTTGTCCCCCTACCCCACTAACACCCAAAAGCTTTAATTGATGAAAAAACTGCTAAGAGACTTTTGGCGCCAAAATTACACTTGGATGGTTATGATGATTTTTGAAGATCCAATGGCTCAGATGAGTGGGAACAATCAGAGGTCGACATAGAGTCACAAAAGTCTATAAAGAGGAGGGAGAAGCAATGTATAAAGGCATCTAGTGTAATTTTATTTATGCGTCGTTTAGTCAATTTAAATTCCAGTGTATCTTTAATCTTTCAAACTTTGTATTTCAAGTATTCAGTGTATAATAAATCTTTTGCAACCATCAATTTCAGTTCTAAGACTTGTTTTCAGTTTATGCAATTTCATGTTCAAAAATCTCAAAAGGTTTGAATGTTGTTTGTAGGTGTTATCTTGGACTGAGTAAACACATATAAGCTCCTAGAAAGCTTATTAAAGCTTTTAGTAACATTAAAATTCAGTTTAGAATCAAAAAGGAAAATCACCAAATATCAAATAAATAGTTTAAAATTCAAAAATCCATGGAAATGGTGATCAAAGGTGGAGCAGGGTGATTTTGGATGGCTTGGTATAGGCTTCTTGGGAAGCCATAGGAGTGGTCTTTTGATCTTGGTTCTGTGATTTCAGTTGGATAGCCATTGTAAGCCTTTTGATCATTTTGGCATTTCACTGTTTGAATTGATAAATAGCTTGAATTTCTGTTTCTTCATGTTCATTAGTTCTAGTTAAGTAAAATTAACCATTAAAAACAGTTGTTTGTCTTTTAATTGTTTTGTAGTTAGCAAAAATCTTATTTTAACAGTTTAAAGGCATTATTTCATTTCTAGTTTCTTGTTGTTGTATTGTTGTAATATCAAGTCCTAATAATGATATTATAAGGTTCGAAATCAGTTCCATGGTTTTAAGTTGAGTTTGCTTGAAAATCACCAAATCAGTCATATAAAGGTTTGTTTGGATTTGTGAAGTTAAACTGTGTTAGAGGTTGTTTGAGTTGTGTTGTTTTGTTTCCTGTCACACTTGGTCATAATAGTTCATGTAAACAAGAAAATCAGTACTTATTTAGCAAAAGTCAAAACCTTTGATCCTATCTTGTTAGCTAACTGTTGGAATTTCATGATCATTGATCCTGTTTTCATGTTTACAAGTTGTTATCATTGATCAAATCAGTCTTATTTCACCTTAAAAACACATAATCAGTAGTAGTGATTCAAAGTTCATCTAGTCAACTATTAGTGTAAGTTAAAAGTCAAATTTGCATTTGGTCGTTTTTGAATTAAATAGACAATTTTAGTGTGTGTTTAATATTGAGTTTTAGCTTAAAATCTTTTGGGGTATTAAAGTTTAGTTGCTTAACTTAATTAGAAAAATACTAGTTTACCTTTAATCAGCTTTTAATAGCTTATTTTCTATCTTCTTTTGAGTACCTGTTCTGAAAAAATGCCCTGTGCATCAGTTTTACAAGCTCAATCACAAGCTCACACAGAGCTTAATTGTTGATCTAATCCTGTGTAACTTGGTTCTTTGGAAAGCTTTCCTAGCTGACTTGAGGTCCCAAGCTTAGTCTTCATTTTCTAGCTGTTTGGTAGGGCTGCTTATAGCTAAACCTTGTCCCATTTCTGTCTTTAACACAAGAGTCATAAGTGCTCATTTACTTATTCAATAGCTTTTCAGTATGTTTTTTGTGGTTCTAGCTTCATTTGAGTTTATCTAGCTTGTTTGCATCTTATTTAGCTCTTGTTTCAGTGTAGCTTGTTTGAGCTTATATCTCAAAATAAGCTCATAAGTCACTGTTTGAATCATAAGCCCATAAACAGCTTATTTTAGTTTGTAAAATTTTTGTGTTTATTAAAGTTTCATATTTTAAGTAGTTAAATAGTTATCAAAAAGAAAAACCAGAAAAAACATCATTTTTAAAATAGTGATAGCGTTTATTTAATTAGAATTAGCTTTTTGATTTTTCTTTTCAGCTTATTAATAAGCAAATCTAGTTTTATATTTTTCTTAGTTTTCTGTCACCTTAAGTTATTTTTAGAAAAAGTTTCATAATTTTCCTAATCTATTTAGTATTTATTATAATTTTAAATAGTTAAAAGTATTAAATAATTAGTAATAAATAATTAAAAAGCATATAAAATATCTTTTCAGTTTTAAAATGAGTTTTATCATATTTCTAGATTTTCTAAGTCAAAATTTTATTTTTCTAGGTTTATTTTATATTTCTAATATTAAGTGTATTTTAAATAATAATTAATTAGTAATAAATAGATAAAAAGTGTAAAAAAATATATTTTCAATTTTAAAATTAATTTATAATATTTAGATTTTTCTGAATCATAATTTTATTTTTCTAGCCTTATTTCATATTTTCTTTTATTTTAGAGTATTATTAAATAGTTTAAAATAGTTTTAATTAATAATAATTAATTAAATAGTTATAAAAATAATTTTCTTTTCTAATAATTTTCTTTTATTTTTAGGTTTTCAAAAATGTCATTTTCATATTTGTAGGTCTTTTATTTCTTAGATCTCAAATTTTAATTTTGTACGTTTACGTAGTTTTTAAACGTACGTTTTACGTTTGTTTCATCTGATTGTTGTGCTTATCAATTCTGTGTCCAAATTCATTCCAATCAATCAGTAGTGTAGTTATCAATCCAAATCCTTACTGATCACTATCCTTAGTGATCATTCTATCATCTGATAAGTTTTGATACACCATTGAGTCTCCGTGGGACTTAACGACCTGGAATCCACTAATTCCCTGATCTTCATTGCATTTTGTGTCTGAACTGTTTTAAGTTTCTTACGGTTAGCCATTCACAAGTGGCTAGCTTGTGTGATTAAACTTGACGGTTCGGATCCAATCAAATTTTGGCGCCGCTGCCGGGGAGGCTTTAGCGTGTGTTAAACCTATTTCAGACCCATTCTTGACTTATACCCCTTTTGTAAAAGTTTTTTGTAAAGTTATCATAAATCAAAAAGTCATTAACACTTTTCCTAAAGTGTTAACAAACCCAAAAAAATATAAAACAACAAAACAATCGTAACGTTTTCTATCTTGTGTTTCTTTTAAGGTGATTCTTAAAGAGATACGATTTGGTTAAACGAGACGATAAAAATATTGTCAAAAGTTTTTCAAACCCATCAAACAAATCCATACCTACGTCTTTTTAGTGGTACTTAATATATACATAAAAATCAACCACCGCAAATCAAGGCAGTACACCTACCAACTGGGGGTGTGACCATAATAAGTTCCCGAACAACAGATTTAAAACTTGCCTTTGTGTCCTTGTGATTTGGTGTACCTTTTTCAAAGAAGCCATTTCATTTGTGATTATTGGTTAAGTTCACTTGTCGTTTTGCCTCGCATTTGTTTTGAAAACTGATTTTTATACTTAGTGCATGCGCACTCGTTCTTCCAGTTCTACAAGTCCACTGTCTGAGCTTGCAAATATTCCTCGTAGACGTAGAGGACGTTCTGCTCCTTCAGCCGTGACTGAGGAACGTCTACCACCACCACACCCTGTCGTAATGGCAGAAGATAAGCCGATGAATGAGCTTCTCCAAGCACCCATCGAGGGTTACGGAGATGCTATTGTTGTCCCAGCCATCGTGGCTGATACCTTTGAGCTCAAAACCGGGTTGCTTAATCTGGTAACCCAAAGCCAATTCTATGGTTTTGAGCGGGATGATCCTCATGCACACATTCGATGGTTTAACAAGATTGCATCTACCATCAAATACAAGAATGTCCCACATGAAGCTATCAAGCTTCTTCTGTTCCCATTCTCTCTAGAGGGACAAGCCCGGAATTGGCTTGAGAAACAACCCCCTCGTTCCATAGAGACATGGGAGGATTAGTACCAAGTTGTTAACGAATTCTATCCTCCATCCCGAACTACAAGTCTTAAGAATGAGATAATGAAATTTTCTCAGAGATTTGATGAATCATTCGGGGAGGCATGGGATCGTTACAAAGAGTTGCTTCGCAAGTGTCCGCATCATGGTTTTACCGAGTTAATGCAAATGGATACTTTCTACAATGGTCTGAACCAGACCAATCAAGACTCTTTGAATGCCTCCGCGGGAGGTAATTTCTTGAGCAAGACCACAAAAGAAGCCTTGCAAATCATTGAGAACAAGTCCCAGGTCCGCCCTTTCCGAGCAAAGACATACCAGTCTCAGTCTAATGCTGGACCTTCTTCTTCATCTCCCGTGAGTATATCTAGCACCGATGCTAAGATTGACAAACTCACGGATATTGTTCAGGCTTTGGTTCTTGCTAACCAAAAGAAAGTCACCTTCACACAGACACCATCGCATGGTGAAGTGAAGAAAGTCGAGAGTTGTGTTACTTGTGGTGGTCCTCATGCATACTACAATTGTACTGCCATCGATGGTAGTCCATTTGAAGCCAATGCTCTAGCCGGTACTTCACATCAAGGAGGTAATCAATACCGTCCTCAAAATGAACCACACTACCGTGCTAATACTAATCAGGCACCACCCGGTTTTAACCAGAATCATAACATGCAAAAACGGAATCAGAACCAACCAAGAATGAACCAAGGTTATCAAAACCAAGGTAATTTCTATCCTGCACCAAATCAAGGTTTCCAACATCAAGGAAACCTTAATCAAAACAATTTCAATCGAGGGAATCAATTTCATGGGAATATGAATCCTAATCAAGGAAATTTTCAAAACTAAGGCCCTATTCCTACAATAGAGGCAGAATTTCCTATTCAAACTCAAGCCATTGTTCCAACTGGACCATCATTTGATGAGTTGTTGAAACAATTCATGAAATCCCAAGATGAAATGAACGGGTTGTTGGTCAGTCAGACGCTGATCTAAGAAGTCTTTAAATGATCAACCCTCGGGCTCAGGAAAACTTCCGAGCAACACGATCGCTAACCCGAGGGGCGATGCTAAGGCGAT
Organism: Chrysanthemum makinoi; assembly: GCA_910596185.1. Lineage (NCBI taxonomy): Eukaryota > Viridiplantae > Streptophyta > Magnoliopsida > Asterales > Asteraceae > Chrysanthemum > Chrysanthemum makinoi. The sequence goes on from OU343218.1 coordinate 232,603,543, forward strand.
CACAACCAGAAGTGGTGTTTCATACGATGGACCTGCTATTCTACTACCTCTCTTCTTCTTCTCTCCGAAGGTAGTGGAAAGTGAACCTAAGACACACAATGGACCTTTGACTCCAATGCCTCCCCACTGGAGCAATGAGTCAAGTTACCAAGGTTACAACGGACAAGGTGCATTTTTCAAGCCCACGAAGTACCGACACGTCCCACCTCGGTAGTCCATCCTCAAGTTGTCCAGAAACCCAAATCCAATCCAGGAGTTGTTTTTGAACCTCCAGTAGATCCCTTTGAAAACCAGAAATCCAAATCTTCTATTCCTTACCCATCACGTTTGAATGAGCAAAAGCTCCGCGAGAAAGCCAGTCATCAAATGGACAAATTTTTCCAAATTTTCCAAGAGTTACATTTTGACATAAGCTTTGCGGATGCTATCATGCTGATGCCCAAGTTTGCATCAACTCTCAAACACATGTTAAGCAATAAGGAAAAGCTGTTTGAAATGGCAAAAACTCCTTTGAACGAGAACTGCTCTGCAGTTATCCTGAAGAAGCTTCCTGAAAAGCTTGGAGATCCTGGAAAATTTCTCTTACCTTGTGTATTTCCAGGAATGGTTGAATGCTTTGCCTTAGCAGATCTTGGTGCAAGCATCAATCTGATGCCTTATTCAGTATGGAAGAAACTTTCTCTTCCAGAACTCACTCCTACATGCATGACTCTCGAGCTTGCAGATCGTTCCATATCCCGTCCACTTGGCATTGCCGAGGACGTATTTGTGAAAGTAGGAAAGTTCCATTTTCCAGCTGACTTCGTGGTTGTTGATTTCGATGCTGATCAACGGGTTCCTCTCATTGTTGGTCGAGGATTCCTGAGAACGGGCCGAGCTCTCATTGATGTATTTGAGCAAGAAATCACATTACGTGTTGGTAATGAAGCTGTCACCTTGAACCTTGATCAAACTTCGAGGTACTCCGCAAACTATGATTCTGGTCGGTTAACCGAATAGATATCATTGATGTTGTTTTGAAGAGTACTCTCAAGAAGTTCTTGGGTTTTCATAATCTGTGAGTGGGGATACCACCACATTCTCAACCTATCATAGCCATTTCACTCTTCTATCACTCCTTTTGAGGGAAGAGACTTCATCTTGGAAGAGATTGAAGCATACTTGGCTAGTGATTCTGTTCCATGGGAAATCGATCACGCTCCAATTGACATTGAGGGGGACATACTTCTCATTGAGAATTTGCTTAATGATGATCCATCATCAACCCCTCACACTAGTGATTCAATTCCAAATGAGATTAATCTGGAGGGAGATATTCTTCTTGAGAAATTGTTAAATCATGACACTTCTCCTCCTCTCCATCCCGTCGAGCTTCATAACAAGGAAGTCAAGTCAGTTGAGAAAACTGAAGAATTTCCTGAAGTCGAACTTAAGGACTTACCACCTCATCTCGAGTATGCATTTCTTGAGGGTGATGATAAATTACCCGTCATTATTGCTCGAGATTTAAATAAAGATGAAAAAGTCTGCTCTATAAAGATCTTGAAGTCACACAAGCAAGCAATTGCTTGGAAACTCTCCGACTTTAAGGGTATCAACCCTGAATTTTGTACTCACAAAATCTTAATGGAGGATGACTTCAAACCAGCAGTTCAACATCAGAGAAGAGTAAATCCAAAAATCCATGATGTTATCAAACAGGAGGTTATCAAACTTCTTGATGCAGGATTAATTTACCCGATCTCAGATAGTCCTTGGGTTAGCCAATTCACTGTGTTCCTAAAAAGGGTGGCATAACTGTTGTCACAAATGAAGAAAACGAGTTAATTCCAACTCGATTGGTAACGGGATGGCGTGTTTGCATTGACTATCGTAAGTTGAATGACGCCACTCGTAAAGACCATTTTCCTCTACCCTTCATGGACCAAATGCTTGAGAGATTAGCAGGGAATGAATACTATTGTTTCCTAGATGGTTTCTCAGGGTATTTTCAGATTCCATTGATCCACAGGATCAAGAGAAGACTACATTCACCTGCCCATACGGAACTTTTGCCTACAAACGTATGCCTTTTGGCTTATGTAATGCTCCTGGCACGTTCCAACGATGTATGATGGCCATATTCCACGACATGATCGGGGAAACAATGGAGGTGGTTATGGATGACTTCTCGGTCATTGGGGATTCTTTTCAAACATGTCTCTCCCATTTAGAAAAAATGCTTCAAAGGTGTGAAGACACAAATCTTTTTCTAAATTGGGAGAAGAGCCACTTTATGGTCAAAGAAGGCATAGTCCTTGGCCATAAGATTTCAAAAAACGGGATTGAGGTAGATAGAGCAAAATTCGATGTTATTGCTAATTACCTCATCCTACTACCGTCAAAGGTATTAGGAGTTTTTTAGGTCATGCCGGTTTCTATCGTAGATTCATACAAGATTTTTCTAAAATCGCCCGGCCTATGACCCATCTTCTGGAAAAGGATGCTCCTTTTATCTTCTCACCTGAGTGCATCGAAGTTTTGAAACATTGAAGAAAAAGCTTACTGAAGCACCCATTCTCGTTGCTCCCGACTGGGATTTGCCTTTTGAGCTCATGTGCGATGCAAGTGATTTTGCTATCGGTGCAGTCTTAGGGCAACGCAGAAACAAGCATTTTCAGCCTATCCACTACGCAAGTAAGACTATGACTGAAGCTCAAACTCATTACACCACCACAGAAAAAGAGCTATTAGCCGTGGTGTATGCGTTTGAGAAGTTTCGGCCGTACTTAATCTTAACCAAATGTGTGGTGTATACGGATCACTCGGCTCTCAAATATCTCTTTGCAAAACAAGATGCAAAGCCGAGATTGCTCCGTTGGATTCTCCTCCTGCAAGAATTTGATATCATTATACGTGATAAAAAAGGAGCTGAGAATCTAGCTGCTGATCATCTGTCCAGATTAGAAAACCCTCACCAAGATGTTTTCGAGAAAAAGGAAATAAATGAAACATTTCCTCTCGAGACACTCAATGCGGTTTCTTTTCGTGGAAACTCTTCTACCCCATGGTTTGCTGACTTCGCAAAATACCATGCGGGTAACTTCATAGTGAAAGGGATGTCGACCCAACAGAAGAACAAATTCTTCAAAGATGTTAAACATTATTTCTGGGACGACCCCTACTTATTCAAAATCTGTGCGGATCAAGTCATCCGACGGTGTGTTTATGGACAGGAAGCTATGGACATTCTCAAAGCTTGCCATGCTGGACCCACCGGGGGCCATCATAGTCCAAACTACACCGCCAAAAAGGTGTTTGATTCTGGATTTTATTGGCCTACTATTTATAAGGATGCCCACGATTTTGTCAGAACCTGTGACGCTTGTCAACGTCACGGAAATATCTCTCAAAGAAATGAAATGCCGCAAAACGCCATTCAAGTATGTGAGATATTTGACATCTGGGGCATTGATTTTATGGGGCCATTTCCATCTTATCGAGGAAACAAGTACATACTCGTGGCTGTTGACTATTTGTCAAAATGGGTTGAAGCAAAAGCTTTACCTACCAATGATGCCCGAGTTGTTGTGAAGTTCTTGAAATCTCTTTTTGCTAGGTTTGGAACTCCGAGGGCTATAATCAGTGATCGTGGTACACATTTCTGCAATGACCAATTTGAAAGAGTCATGCAAAAGTATGGTGTAACCCACCGTCTCTCGACTGCATACCACCCCCAAACAAGTGGGCAAGTGGAAGTTTCCAACCGTGGTATTAAAAGAATTCTTGAAAGGACAGTAGGCGAAAATCGTGCATCCTGGTGGATAAACTGGATGACGCACTCTGGGCCTTCCGTACAGCTTATAAAACACCCATCGGGTGTACTCCATACAAGCTAGTGTACGGAAAGGCATGTCATCTGCCGATTGAGCTTGAGCACAAGGCATACTGGGCCTTGAAACATGCAAACTTCGATATTCAGACAGCTGGTGATCACAGAAAAGTTCAAATGAATGAACTAAATGAACTCCGTGATCAAGCATACGAGAACTCTTTGATCTACAAACAAAAGACAAAGAAGATTCATGACTCTAAAATCAAGAACCGCGTTTTCAACGTTGGTGATCGAGTCCTTCTTTTCAATTCAAGATTGAAGATATTCTCGGGAAAGCTCAAGTCCCGTTGGTCTGGTCCATTCACTATTGCTAAGGTTTATCCTTATGGCACCATTGAGTTATCTCAACCTGATGGTCCAAATTTTAAAGTGAATGGACATCGATTGAAGCATTATTTTGGAGAGGACATTCCTCCTGTGGTTGTCCCAGATCTACAAACTTTTCCCATGAACCAATGAATGCGGGGATCGAGTCAAGCTAGCGACTCGGTAATCAAAAAACATTAGCACACACCATATGGGTTTTCACCCATATTTCTGACTTCTTTCTACCACCCTAGTGTGGGGGAGTTGCCCCCGCTAGTATATTAAAAAAAAATTAAAAATAAAAAAAATAAAAAATGGTTATATAAAAACAAATAATGGCCGTAGTATTTCCCTTTTATGTTCTATGTTTCGGCATAACCGCCGGTACTTTGAATATTGAGGGCAATATTCATTTCTAAGTGTGGGGGGGATTCTCACGAATTTTATCATGTAATTATTTCACCCAATTCCCCCGTTTTTGGCCAAAATTTTTTTTGGAGTAAGTGTTTTTCACTTACTCGGCAAATGGTAATCAGTCCGCCATGTCTAATAAACAAAAGGATTGGCTAATCCAGGAGCAAACGGCTCTTGGTAAAGATTTCTCAAATCCGTTTATGGCTTGCAATTTGCCCAAAATTGTATGGTATTCAACTCACCATATCTTTAATTAGTGAAGAGTTGGCTAGCCCGCAAGTTTATGGCTTGTGGTAAAGGCAGTGGAAAAGCCATAATTGGTAATCAGCTCACCAAAGATAATACTGATAATTTATCTAAGAGTTGGCTAGTCCAGAGCAAACGGCTTCTGGTAAAGACAAATCAAATCCGTTACAGCTTATGATTTGCTCAAAATCATTTGGTTATCGTTGTACCAAGGTTCTTACTTGAACCAAAACAATTGGCTACTCCAGAAGTGATGGCTTTTGGTAAAGAGTTTTTAAAATCCATTAAAAGATCTAAATCATTGCTAGGGACTAGCAATATCTTAGTGTGGGGGATTGATGAGTGTCTAAATACTCATCATTTTTGTACAATCTAAACTGCAAAATCATCTGAAAACACTCAGTAATGCATCAAAATGCTGAAAATATCCCAAAATTGTGTTTTATGTGTTTTAAATGCAAAAATATCAAAATCAGATGAAAAACGTATCAAGTTTGCAAAATTGGCAGTTTTAGTCCCCAAGTTTCAAAAGTTGTCAAATCTAGTCCCTGGAATTCAAAAAAATCAAGAAAAATATCATTCAAGGTCCCTGAAATATTCTAAGTTGTTAAAAATGGTCCTTGAATAATTCTTTGGTCAAATGGCATAAAAGGTCCCTAAACTTTGAAAAATGTCAAATTAGTCCTCTTGATATCCAAAATGGAATTTTATGCAAAAGTGGTCCTTGTACTATCAAAGTTTGTCAAGTTTGGTCCTTTTGATATCTTTGGAAAAGTGTCAAGTTCAGTCCTCAAAGTTTCAGAAATTGCAAATATGGTCCTTGTAATATCTACTAAACCAAACCGGACCCTTTGTAATATATCAAGCCCAATCCAACCCAACTGCTGAGCCCAACACAAGCCCAACCCACACACCCTTGAGCTCTTGACCCTTGAGCTTGTCCAAAACATTTTGACCCCTACCATTACCCATTTTGACCCCCCCTCTTATTAATAGCAACGTCAAAGAAGTCAAAACCGGCTACTATTCATCCTCCTCACAGAAAACGCGCCAAACCAGATACCATGGTAGTTTTCCTTGATTTTCTCTATCCACCCTTCCATTCTTCCAACTTGTATACCTTGTCCCCCTTCACCTCCACTAACACCCAAAAGCTTTAATTGATTGAAACCTGCTAAGAGACTTTTGGCGCCAAAATTACACTTGGATGGTTATGATGATTTTTGAAGATCCAATGGCTCAGAGGAGGTGGGATACAATCGTAGGTCGACATAGAGTCACAAAAGTCTATAAAGAGGGGTTGAGAAGCAATGTATAAACATCTAGTGTAATTTTATTTATCATGTTTTTAGTCTAATTTAAATTCCAGTGTATCTTTAATCTTTTAAACTTTGTATATCAAGTATTCAATGTATAATAAATCTTTTGCAACCATCAATTTCAGTTCTAAGACTTGTTTTCAGTTTATGCAATTTCATGTTCAAAAATCTCAAAAGGTTTGAATGTTGTTTGTAGGTGTTATCTTGGACTGAGTAAACACATATAAGCTCCCAGAAAGCTTATTAAAGCTTTTAGTATCATTAAAATTCAGTTTAGAATCAAAAAGGAAAATTCACCAAAAATATCAAATAAATAGTTTAAAATTCAAAAATCCATGGAAATGGTGATCAAAGCTGGAGCAGGGTGAATTTTGGATGGCCTTGGTATAGAGCTTCTTGGGAAGCCATAGGAAGTGGTCTTTTGATCTTGGTTCTGTGATTTCAGTTGGATAGCCACTTGTAAGCATTTTTGATCATTTTGGCATTCAATCGCTTGAATTGATAAATAGCTTGAATTTCTGTTTCTTCATGTTCATTAGTTCTAGTTAAGTAAAATTAACCATTAAAAACAGTTGTTTGTTCTTTTAAATTTGTAGTTAGCAAAAATCTTATTTTAACAGTTTAAAGTGCATTATTGTCATTTCTTAGTTTCTTGTTGTTAGTATTGTTGTTTAATACTTCATTAGTCCTAATAAATGATATTATAAGGTCTGAAATCAGTTCCATGGTTTTAAGTTGAGTTTTGCTTTGAAAATCACCAAATCAGTCATATAAAGGTTTGTTTGGATTTGTGAAGTTAAACTGTGTTAGAGGTTGTTTTAGTTGTTGTTTGTGTTGTTTCTGTCACACTTGGTCATAATAGTTCATGTAAACAAGAAAAATCAGTACTTACTTAAGCAAAAGTCAAAATAACCTTTGATCCTATCTTGTTAGCTAACTGTTGGAATTTCATGATCATTGATCCTGTTTTCATGTTTACAAGTTGTTATCATTGATCAAATCAGTCTTATTTCACCTTAAAACAACATAATCAGTAAGTAGTAGTGATTCAAAGTTCATCTTAGTCAACATATTAGTGTAAGTTAAAAAGTCAAATTTGCATTTGGTCGTTTTTGAATTAAATAGACAATTTTAGTGTGTGTTTAATATTGAGTTTTAGCTTAAAATCTTTTGGGGTATTAAAGTTTAGTTGCTTAAATTAATTAGAAAAATACTAGTTCACCTTTAATCAGCTTTTTAATAGCTTATTTTCTATCTTCTTTGAGTAATTGTTCTGAAAAAATGCAGTGCATCAGTTTTACAAGCTCAATCACAAGCTCACACAGAGCTTAATTGTTGATCTAATCCTGTGTAACTTGGTTCTTTGAAAGCTTCCTAGCTGACTTGAGGTCCCAAGCTTAGTCTTCCATTTTCTAGCTTGTTTGGTAGGGCTGCTTATAGCCTAAACCTTGTCCCATTTCTGTCTTTTAACACAAGAGTCATAAGTGCTCATTTACTTATCAATAGCTTTTCAGTATGTATTTTTGTGGTTTCTAGCTTCATTTGAGTTTCTCTAGCTTGTTTGCATCTTATTTTAGCTCTTGTTTACAGCAAATTTGTGAGCTTGTTTGAGCTTATATCTTCAAAATAAGCTCATAAGTCCACTGTTTGAATCATAAGCCCATAAACAACTTATTTTCAGTTTGTAAATTTTTTTGTGTTTATTAAAGTTTCATATTTTAAGTAGTTAAATAGTTTCAAAAAGAAAAAACCAGAAAAACATCATTTTTAAAATAGTGATAGCGTTCATTTAATAGAATTAAGCTTTTTGATTTTTCTTTTCAGCTTATTATTAAGCAAATCTAGTTTTTATATTTTTCTTAGTTTTCTGTCACCTTAAGTTATTTTTAGAAAAAGTTTCATAATTTTCCTAATCTATTTAGTATTTATTATAATTTTAAATAGTTAAAAGTATTAATAAATTAGTAATAAATAATTAAAAAGCATAAAAAATATCTTTTCAGTTTTAAAATTAGTTTTATAATATTCTAGATTTTTCTAAGTCAAAATTTTATTTTTCTAGGTTTATTTTATATTTTCTAATATTTAAGTGTATTTTAAATAATAATTAATTAGTAATAAATAGATAAAAAGTGTAAAAAAAATATATTTTCAATTTTAAAATTAATTTTATAATACTTTAGATTTTTCTGAATCATAATTTTATTTTTCTAACCTTATTTCATATTTTCTTTTATTTTAGAGTATTATTAAATAGTTTAAAATAGTTTTTAATTAATAATAATTAAATAAATAGTTATAAAAAAATAATTTTCTTTTTCTAATAATTTTATTTTATTTTTAGGTTTTCAAAAATGTCATTTTCATATTTGTAGGTCTTTAATTTCTTAGATCTCAATTTTAATTTTTACGTTTACGTAAATTTTAAACGTACGTTTACGTTTGTTTCATCTCGATTGTTGTGCTTATCAATTCTGTTCCAAATTCATTCCAATCAATCAGTAGATTAGTGTAGTTATCAATCCAAATCCTTACTGATCACTATCCTTAGTGATCATTCTGTCATCTGATAAGTTTGATACACCATTGAGTCTCCGTGGGACTTAACGACCCGGGAATCCACTATATTCCTCTGATCTTCATTGCATTTTGTGTCTGAACTGTTTTAAGTTTCTTACGGTTAGCCATTCACAAGTGGCTAGCTTGTGTGATTAAACTTGACGGTTCGGATCCAATCAATGTAAAAACGTTTATTTATATTTTACGATCTTCTAATGTTTTGTCGATAACAAACGTAAAATCATTTTAACGAAACAAATAAAATACGTATTTAGTTTGAGCCAATTAGTTTTCTAACACACTACGTTTTCACCATAAACACCTAAAACAAGTATAAGTGATTTTATGATATAGATACATATGTACAAACAACTAGTGTTTACATATTGGCAAATATAACATAACTAATGATTATAATGGGTAAAAACACAACCCATGGTATTGACCCATACCCATTTGACTAGATGCTTGCAACCCACTAGGTAGTTGTTCTAATGAATACCCATGGATCAACCCATGACCCATGGACCCATGACCCATAACCAAAATACCATGGGCAAAGAGGGGAGCGTCCCCAGGATCCCAACTTACTCTAGAAGATCCTGAGGGTGGGATCTGTGGATCCGTGGACTGAGTTGTTTCTCCTCTATAAATAGTGAGCCACTTCTTCCTTTTGGGTTGCCACTCTCACACATACTTTCAAAGTATTGGTAACATCAACCACTGATCCTAAGGGATCTTTGTATGTAGTTTTTGTTTTTGTGTGATTCTCTAGGTTCCTCTTAAAGGCGAGATCACCACTTCTTGAAGTCGAGAAAGCTCAAGTCCATGAGTTGCCATGCTTCGTCATCATCAAGACAACTGAGGTTCTCTGTTGATAGTTCTTTCTTCCTCCATAGAAGTGTTGTGCGAAGGCATTAGTGAAGGATGCGAAGAGTCAAGACGAAAGCATTAGTAAAAGGTGCTTAACGTCGTGTCAAAAGCATTAGTGAAGAATGCTAAAGGTGTCAAGACGAAGGCATTAGTGAAAGGTGCCAAGCTTTGTGGAAGGGCATTGGTGAAAGATGCATGGAATCAAATCAAGTGGCATTAGTGAAGAATGCCAAGGAGTATAATCGATGGGTGCATCGTATACAAATAGTGATAGTTTGTTTCCAAGGATGTTGATATCCTGAGGTGTTGCTTTAATAAGGAGTGGGTCTCCTTTGGGATTAGGTGTTGTGTAGTGTTGGGTAGTAGTTTCTCCATTGTAATGGAAGTCGGTTACTAGCCTAGTACGGATAAAGGGTAGGCGACGTTGGGTAGGTGTGGTTCACCTTGGTGTGAAAGAACCCGGTGGTTAGCCTAGTATCAGAAAAAGAGTAGGGAAGTGTGAAGGCTTCTCCGCCATAAGGAGTGGGTCGTGTAGTGATTCTAACTCTCGAGTAGGTGACTCGGGAGTGGAGGGCAAGGAATGTGTCCTTGTAGCCGAACCACTATAAATACTCGTGTCGTGGTTATGTGCTTCTTAATCTTTATCTTTCATTACACTTTTATATATCTATCTATCAACGTCCAACATACACATCTAAATAGATTGACATAAGTTAATCTAAATGTTTTAAAATGAAGTTTTAATTGATAAAACTATTCAACCCCCCTTCTAGTTTTCCACAAAACAGATAATCCATTAGTCACAAAATACAGGCCCAGATATGGTAGCAGTTTGCAAAAATTGGATTGCCCACCATGGCTGCAACCTTAACATGCTGCCAAGCCAATATATGGGCATTCTCATTTTTTAAAATACTCGTCAGAATTCATCATAGCCTTGATGTTGTTGGTAAGCTTACACCGCGTTTAAAGAAATAAGGAAATAATCAATTTTAACATTCAAACTGAACCAAAGTCAAGATGTGCAAACTAATTTTCCATCTAATCACATAACCTTCATCAAATCACGATAAAATCATCATATAACACATTTCCAATCACAAATCATCAAGATTTCATAAACCTACAAAAAATTAACCTAATTGGGTCATTCATTCATCAGAATCAAGAACCCAAATCCCAAATTGCAACAAGCTTAGATTTTGACAATTAGGTCGTCATTAAAACATCAAATATTGGTCAAACAATTATCAATTTATCAAAATTACACATAAAAATCAGAGATCTACTTTTATAATTCTTTGATGAACATGTATTCATCGCTTCACAATTCAACACCAACACAACCATACGATTATCAACTATATATGATCATTTCACCAAAATTGAATCATCAATTTGAATACGCAAACACAAGATGTCTTAAATATATGTTTAATTTGATAAATATGTTGTATATTAGAAAACCCTAAATTCATCTGGAAACCCTATTTCGTTTTTGCAAGTTTTCAAGACTGTGTTTGACCCATGTGTGTATGAGAGAAAACTAAATATCCTTTATAGTTTAAACTATAAAAGGAAAAATTGCAAACACTTAAAATAAATAAAAGCATATAAACATATGTTAAACTATTATATATAATTATATATACGAATCAGTACCATTGTCATTGTTAATACCTTACCTAAAAGCTACATCACCACCCATACCCATCTGCACCATCAGTTTAAATAGAACCCTCAAAAGACAACCATCACAGATCACCAAGATGACAAACCAGAATACACATACATAAACAACATAAACATAGACATATGACCTAATAATAAAAATCCATTATGTCCATATGCTCCTCCTTCTCAGTCAAACCTTCACGGACTTCAACCAACAAGCCCCTCAAAACCTCCAGCCTCCTGCGCATCCTGATCATCTGCAAACTCAAGCACTCATAGACATCCCCACCAGCTTCTTCATCATCATGGTTAAGAGACCACACCTCAGCCATCCTTTCAATTTGCACATCTATCTTCCTCTGCAACTCATTGTAGCGCTCCCCAAGAAACCTCAGCAAAGCTTCATCTTCTGTGTGATCTTGAATGAAAAGGAACTTGAAGCTTTGATGTAGCTTCTCTGATCCGGACATGTCTTTCAACTCATTGATGTATGGAGTGTTCGCCATTGTAATTATTGGTGGTGGGTGAAAGTCTTGGTCTTGATAGTCAGATTAAGAGAGAAAATTAACTATATATTCTAAATAAATGTAACTAAACCAGACTCTAACTAAACTACTAAGGAACCCAATAGGTTTCATCGTTGCAAATGTTAATTAGACTATTAATTCAAATATTTTGTTTTCCCATGCAGAAATATCAAATACGTTTTGGAGAATAGAAGCTTCTAGTAAACACATTAAAACACTTCCAAGTATTGATAAAATAATTTACGAAATGTATACATGAATTTGGCAATATAACATAACCAACCCTGGACATTTGACAATTATGAAAAATGATAGTAAAAATGAAAACGTCATTCCCTCCAACTTCTCGAAAAACAATTCATCAAAACAAATACATATATATATGTGAACATTTATATCAAGGCCGTGTGCAACCGCAAAATCGATACATATATTTCTTTCACATATCATCAACCCAAAAACAAACAAAACATTGAAATTATTAGAACCAAAAAAAAGTACCTAAAACCAAACAACTTCTTAAACTTATTTATCTTTATAGCATTAGCTTCTTCCTCACGGGCACCCGCTTTCGCTTCATCTAACAAATTTTTTAACTCTGCAAGCAATAACCGATGCCTCTCTTGGGTTTTTCTTAAAGCTTCAAGTGACTCCAAAGCAACCCCGTTAGCACTATAAGCTTCCATGTTTGCCATCATGGTATGGTTCTTCGCTATTACCCGCCTCAAATGTTGGCAACAACCAAAAAACATTTTGGATAATGCATCATCTTCACTTGCCTGTTGCACAAACCACAAACGCATGCAATTATGCAATTTTGAAGAACCAGCAACATTCGATAAATTCACTATCAACTCGCAATTTGCCACTGAAAATAAAATATATAAAAAATCAAATGTTTTTATAACTCATTATGAAACAAGTACCAAATAAATAGGCCAAACATTATTTATGTAACATATTTCTTGCACATATCATCAACCCAAAAACAAACAAAACATTGAAATTATTAGAACCAACAAAAGTACCTAAAACCAAACAACTACTTAAACTTATTCATCTTAATAGCATTAGCTTCTTCCTCACGGGCACCCGCTTTTGCTTCATCTAACAAATTGTTTAACTCTGCAAGCAATAACCGATGCCTCTCTTGGGTTTTTCTTAAAGCTTCAAGTGACTCCAAAGCAATCCTGTTAGCACCATAAGCTTCCATGTTTGCCATCATGGTATGGTTCTTCACTATTACCCGCCTCAAATGTTGGAAACAACCAAAAAATATTTTGGATAATGCATCATCTTCACTTGTCTGTTGCACAAACCACAAACGCATGCAATTATGCAATTTTGAAGAACCAGCAACATTCGATAAATTCACTATCAACTCAAAATTTGCCATTGAAAATAAAATATATAAAAAACCAAATGTTTCTATAACTCATTATGAAACAAGTACCAAATAAATATGCCAAACATTATTTATGTAACATATTAATATTAAAGTATTACATATGAAAAGTCTCTTCTAAATATAACATATTAGTATAAATCTCTTCACATGTACTCTTATTAGGTTAAGTAACTATCTAAAATAATAGGAACCTAATGACCAAACTTTTAGTTATGAAAAATTAGTCACAATCCGTGCATCGCACGGGTTGAATAAGGCCTCGTATATTATTATGATTGTCTGTTTAGTAAATATGACATTTAGTGGTTTAATTTGGGTATATATGAAATTAACCCTGATAGATAAAAATCAAGTTTGCTTTGATACTAAACCTCTAGCCAAAGATACATTTACTTTCTTACTCGTGGGTTTTACATACAGGGGAGAAAAGTAAAACCAACATGGTTAGTTTGGATTCGAAATACAAATTTGTCTTTGTACTTGACATTGTAAATTCTTTTGTACTTTCTCCCATTAGCTTCTTTCTAGTTAGTTCTCAAGTAAAATTTGTTGGAACAATTCAATGACAAATCTCTAACAACAAGTATTAAACATAAAATAGTAAAAGTCATAATCCTTGAGTAAGATACTCGGCGAAAACATCTTCAAAGTTCATCAAGACGAAGTTTAGTACTCTAGCTTTGATGCGTTTTCAGCAACTAGAGTCCTTGATTTAGAATAAGATATTTGAGATGGTGAGATATGACAACGGCTCACTAACTCTACATGTTCTCACTATCAATAGAATAGGTAAGATACATTGAAATACCAAAGTAAAGTATCTGAAGACACTTAGGTGGGAAAACCCTAAAAATGAAAAGGATAAAACATTTTACCTAAAAGTCAAAATTGTTGGTTTAATGGACAATAAATTAATAGACGTGTGTTAGGATCGAACTCGAGATCACGGGATTGCACACTTTGCGTATGAAGAGTAAATGATTAATAATTATTTGTAAAATGTTATATTTAATTATTATATACACAAAATATTTATATGGTCGAACTAAGAAAAAGAAAAGGGTTAAACGTCGAAGTTTTGAAACTGAAGGAGGTGCTTTTGAATGACTTGTTAGACAAGCTTAACGCTATATATATACACATCCTTTTGGTCTTTTGGTGGATGAAGTACGGATAAGAAAAGATAATCGACCCCACAGAAAAAAAGCTAAAATTCACAATATGTGCTAGTGATGTACGTTTGGCTTTATACATTGTTCCATGGGATAATCTTTGCATGATATACTACAATATATCATGCATGTGCATGTATTATGTATGCATGACCAATTACATGCAGTGGTTGTTTTTTTACTTCTTAATTGTGGTCGAATTTTTTAGTGTCAAGAAATTGTTTTGTGTTATTATTACTAGCATAATCTTTTACTTGGTATTAGTACGTGTGTACAAGAACGGGTACAATACACTATTGATGTATCTTGGATTGAATTACAAAACGGTAAGGGTAATTCTTATAATCCTATAAACCCTAATTAGGGTTCATCCAATTGCTAGTTTGTGGATTTGATTCTTGTTCGGCTAGAATCAAGAAAGATACGCGATACTTTTTTTTTTTAGTTAGTTAATTAATTCATTATATGTTCCTATACGCTTCCGCACTTACTTTGATGTTTATTGTTTATATTTATGATTAGTCATGTTATATAATTCCAACAGTGGCATCACGAGTCATTGGTTTTAATGAGTAATTAATTACTAAACGCGTAAATAACAAATATTGTATGTTGTTAGATATGATTATTCTAGGGTTTTGGTTATGATTATATAAACCCTAATTTTAGGGTTAGGGCTTTTGCCCCAATTTGGTTTTAAAAAAATCTTTTATGGATCGAAATTTTTTTTTGGTGGAAACCCTAAAATTTTTTAGTCGATTTCCTTAAAAATTTTTTTAGGGTTTATATTAATTGTTATGTTATCTATATCGAAAACTAGATTTAATATATTTGTTACGTGATAAATTCATGAATAAAGTGTTATGTTACATGGAATTGTATGCATCTGTGACATCGTGAATAAATTGTTATGTTAAATCCATAAAAACGTGCATGTTTGGCATAGATTATTATCTATATATATATTTAATTGTTAAGATTGGTTATGCGATATTAATTGTTAAGTTTTATACACATGTTTATTTATGATAAATCTTGAATTGGGGAAGACTCCAATTATATACATTAATGAATCAACTATGTGCAATTTGGTATATCATTAATTATGGGTTTACGCAATCGATTCATCGATGTATGTGGCTCACTTTCTATCGCTGAAGTGAAAGCCCTAATTAATAGATACATTAATTTAACCTAGACATTGATTATTAATAGATTTTATTGAATAAGTTGCATGTGGCTACTTGTTTACACGTATAAATTGTTTATTATGTGCGCATTGTTTTTTAGTTGTTTTTTTTTATTTGTTTACTTTTTTGTTTATTATGTGCGACAGTTTAAGCAAAGGGTAATTTTGAATAGAAAAATAATACGGAATAAACAATGGCGAAATTTGATTTGTTTTGGAAGAGTTAAGTTTTCAATAGTTTAATTGATTGGTGACTTTGGTACAAATGGTCTGAACGGCTCACCCACTAGAATGAACTATAAATGGGTTAATAAAGAAGTGCGCACAGTCACACTGAAAGGATGTCTTAGGTTATGCTTGGCGCTTAACTGGTCATTGCCCCCTGTAAGTTTGAATGGAGCTACTTAGTAATCCATAAATGTGCAAACTCATCTTAAGCGAATAGTTTTAATTCCATGCGCCACTTCGGTGGTAATTATCCAAACACTAAGTGTTTACACTTATGCAAAAGTACGGTATAATGGACGATAATTAACACTAAATTCCTTGATTGGTGAACCCAATACCTCAATCAACACTTTGATAATTTGATCTTTATGAATTGATAATAAAAAGTCTTTTTATTAAAATTATGCTACAAGATGAATGCATGACATCTTTGTACATCTTTGATTTGACCACATAAAATCAAAACTACTACCCTTTTTTAAATTAAGTTATATGCCATCTAATTAAAAGGAACACTTGAAGTTGCAATTTGTGTCATGAGAGTACTGGTAGATTGTGATGCAGGGTAAATCTCTATGTAAAGTGAGACCTTATATGGACATATTTGATTTCTTTAAGTTAGACACTTAAGGTGAGTAGGAAGTGAGACTTGGACTCAATGGCATAAGATGGGATGAAACATGTTTATATTTGCAATAGCGTTGGAAAATATAAATCCCATAATAATCTAGGAATTGTAAATTGTTTGCCAATTATTGTTCGCAGATAACTATTATGTGCTTTGTTACTAGCAGATCAACTGATGTAATGGAACTACGATAATTTGGATCCTAGTTTTCGAGAAAATTCTATGGTTATATGAATATTACCTTGGGTATTTTATTTTCTTGAAAAGTTTAATTATCAAAAATACTAAAATTGAATTTTGCTAATTCCTTAAATGTATTAATGCAACATTAAACCGTAAACGTAGGTTATTCCTGTATTGGTAAATTGATCTACACCTGTAAGGGTTTTTAGTAGAGTCAACCTTACTAAAAGAATAAACCTAGTCCTCTTTCATAAGAAAAGAGTGAGATTCAATCCTATTCCTTCTCATGAATGAAGAAAGGTATGATAAGACAATTAGAATTGTTTAAATTCTAAATACATAACTCGTAAGCAAATTTTAATAGTTAAGAAAATTGCATATTTCTAAGTTATTAAATTAGAAGTTAGACTAATTACTGTATAATTGGTAAAAGACAAACTAGCATATTTTATCTAGTTGTTTTGTTTTGACCATTTAAAAGTACTACTTACAATTGTTGAAATAGTAGAACTATTAAGAAAGAAATTGCATGCCCAATTTTTCAAGTTAATAGCAATGATGGATAAATTCATCATCTACATAGTAGAATACACCTTTTTAGTACATAAGTAATTGTTATGTATGGACTTTATCAAAAGTATATGGAAGTAAATAGAACACTATTTTCTTTCACTAGTTAATGAAACACTTACAATGTTGTCAAATCCAGTGGGAGTATTGTTCTTATTACTGAATAAAGAATTAATGTAATGATCTCTTATTCAGTGGGAGTTACAAGCTTTGTCATATTGGTAGTAACTCAGATTATCTCTAGAATGTCTTAAGATAATTACTTTCCACTTGTAGACACTTATGTTTTCTAGGATAGTCATGTACGTTTCCTTATTAGACAATGAAGTGGTTTTACATCTACTAGTTATGATAATATCAATGACACAATCATATTAGTCACATAAACAAACATATGTCGTGTTGTTTATCTGCTACATGATGTTGTTCCATGCACAAGTGGAGAAATCTGTATATGTGCAAGGTACAACATATAGGTATATGATTTAAAGGATTCTCTTGACTGCAAGGTAAGAGACTAACGCTCTAATATAACTTGTACATATCTAATTCAAGAAACACTTGGTGTTGCAATTTACGCCATGTGAGAACTTGGCGAGATTGTAACAACAAAGTAGATCTCTATGTGAAGTCATACCTTGCATGGACATATTGCGGTTGTTTCTAAATTAGACAAGTATTTAGAACATGTGTCAAAATGATATATAAGATTACTTCAAATTAAATATTTATGTATTATTAGAATGACATAAATGAAGTAATCTAATACTACTTCAATTTGTTTATTTTGGAATGACATAAATGAAATATAATGTAGTCCTACATTATTGTGAAGTAAATAAATTAACTTGAAATTACTATTGAAACCAAGAGTTGTGTTAATAATTACTTTAGTTAAACATGTTTATGATTCATTGTAAAAACATAAACATAAAGTCTTTTAAGACTTATAATAAAGTAAGACGTTAACTTGTTATGTTTTTAATTAAGACATATACAAGAAGTCATTGAGTTGATCAATGATTTATAACGTATAATGGGATTATAACTGTTTATGTTTTCTTGATGAGACATGGATATGAAGTGACTTGTTTAAAGAGTACTTGTGTTATAAAACATGCAATTGGCTTGGAAAGTCTATTATACCATTAAGTTGACTTAGTTGGTAAATAGGTAAGCCAAAAGAAATTTGTTTATCTTATATATCGCTAGATTGTCTTACAATATTAATTCTAATGAATACCACAAGTTGATGGTATGTTCAGGTAGGAGAATCAAAGTATATTTGATTTGTTTGATTCAAGATAACCATAACTTCTTTCTTAAAAAGTAACAAGGTTAGAAATTGAGTATGGATTGAATATACTCAATATGACTCCAACCTAGAAGATTAATAAAAACACCATTTTATTATGGAATGTGATGAATCACATTAAGTTTTAAAATTGAAGATTCTGAATTTGTTAAACTATTTATTAATAGGTTATTAACAAAGTAAAGTCATGAATTATCAATGTGTATTTGTAATGTCCCAAAAAGAGAACAATATAGTTTTGCTCTAATTGCTAAGTATATATAGATAGTCTATATATTACAAAAGGTAAGTGGGAGTTTTTTTTTTATCTTGAAAGATAAAATTACAAGATACATAATCTTCTAAAACACACTAGTGAATATCATGATGAGGCTAGATATGAAATGATAGACCTCATGATGATGGAATTTTCATTCATAGATCTGCAAGGATATCTCAGATATTTGACTTATATGCTGAGAAATATGAGTTACAGGATTATAGTAAACCTGATAATCATTATGATGGATTACCAAATATTGAATTGGGTAAATTACTCATACTATGAATGTTAAAGATGTTGTCCATAAAGATAATCAATTTTGGAAATTTGGTTTATCTTAATAGAATGGAAATGAGTTTCTTCAAAAAGATGAAAAACCCTAGTGGTTTGAATTTCTATGTAGAAATCATATGGACAAAATTGTACACATATTTAATGCATGTTTATGACAAGATTATTAATCATACTTAAGCAATTAATTATGATTGAATATTATTTTCAAGACACATTAAATATATAAAGATGATAATTGTCATACTGGATTTCATTAATATGAAAAATGACAATGGAATATCAAAACTCTTTCTTGAAAAATTACTTGAGCGAGGACGGTAAGTAATTGAAAGGTTTTTTTTTTTTTTTTTTTTTGAATTCATATAATCTTTGGAAGTGTACGAAGTGCAATAATTCATGAATGGATAAATACATGCATCTATGAAATTATTCTTATATTTAATTATTAAATCTTAGTTTTGATTTATAATTGAAATAAGATAAATTTTAAGTATTCTTGAAAGCTAGTGGGAGTATTATGTTATAGTTTTAAATCTTATATGTTGTATAACATATAGGAAGTAACATTCCTTGTAAGCTAAATGTTAAGTCTTAGATTGGAATGAAACTTCACTTGTAAGATTTAAGAATTAAAACATACAACCTTGGAATATATGTTTATTATTAATAAACATGTGCAGTAAAATAAATGATTCTAATAAAACATGATATATCATTTGGGAAATGGATAAATATCTTTTGACAAGATAGAACGTGAATGAAGTCTAAGTTTGTAACACCCAACCCGACAGGGTAAAGATATCACAAATACGGTTTCAAATCAGAACCTTAAATACTATACAAAAACGGAAACCTTTACAAAACTTACAAAAGGAAACATAAACGTCTTAATAATCAAAATAAATCTAAGATCCCTATGTTCAAATCTTGCTTTCGTCTTATTCTCAACCCTGATCGTTATCCCATAAGCTCATCTTGAATGCTAAAAAAAAAAAACCTGCCCGCAGAAAAAAATGCGGCTAAGCTACAAAGCCCAGTGAATGATATAACAGAAACACAAGCTAAACAAAGAAATATACAAAATGACGAAATCACAACGGAATGAGAATACTGAATCATTGAGGATTCTGCGGAAGCACAATTATACAGAAATCCAAACAAACACATAACAGTTTAAACACCTCAACGCACATTAATGACACAAATGCAAATACTTCAGAATAACCAGACACTTAACATATCAAGAAAATATATTACATATAAACCAAACGAAAAGTCTATGTCTAACGAAAACAATTCCTAGAAAATAAACATGGCATACATACAATCAATTAATCTACCTTTAACACACTTAATTCAATATTGTAGCAGCGGAAATAGCGGTCAAATCATGGCAGTCTCACACACAGATAGAAAAACAGTGAGACATACTATAACTAAATAGACAAAGACATAACAGAAGCCATTATCAATTACAGAACAGATATCATAAGCAAACCAGTTCCTAGATCAAATCCTAACATTAGCAAAGTTTTAACATGGCAGGTCACATATGCAGACAAATAACTAACCGATAGGCAAGGTTTATAAAATTAACTGAACCATCACACATACTAAACTTCCAAAACACTCAATTGTACACTAGCACATTCATCTCGCAGATCAACGATTCACGTAAGAAAACTAACATAATATCAGATATACGAATCATGTTTAAACATATTAATCCTATCCTAGCATGGCAACTAGTAATCACTTGAACATATACGTCATGAGCACATTTACTAACATGTCATATCAAATACATAATATAAAACACTCGAAAAATCCAACCATAACGTAATACTTAACACAGAACATACCAAGATAAGGATTTAGTTAACTACCACGAGCCCGAACATATCATATCAGAAACATCATACTATCTACAGAAATAATCTCAGAAAATAATTTGGAGTAGCTAGCTCCCAGAATTTTGTGAAGACGCGTATTGCACACGACATCATTCACCAGATAATTCATATCGGATATGATCGGATCTAGGATGCATCCATACGCCCCATGAGCAGATAGTGGTCATATAACATAACTTGAGCTCATAACAGATAATGAGATAAGGGGCGTGGCGAACATCACTCTCTGCCTAGAGTCATGTCAGAGATGCATCACGACACGGACATGGAACCCCATGACTAGTGAAATATTTGGCTCGGTGTCAAACTAACTTAGGTCAAAGAGATCTTGATATAACACAGTCATAATCAAAAACAAGGTCCGCAGATAGCATATCGGATAGTTCATATCATAAGGTTCATATTAGATATTCAGAAGTGGAAGTTCATATCACAATCACAAATCATACATTCATAATTAGAAGTTCATAATTAAACTTAGTAAGGTTCAACAAATATGCATATCAGAGTCTTCATAACACAAGTTCAAATCAGATATTGCATGGTTTAATAACTGAGTCGGATAAGCATGAATCAAACAATCAAAGAAAAGGTTCATAGCAATGGCATTGGGAACCCTAATAAGCATAAAAGAAATGACAAAGAAAGGAAAACATGAGGAACCTTTAAGAAAAGGTCGAAATCTGTACCTTAAAGCAAATGAGAGGAAAGCAAACGAATGAGTGAATCACGAAGATGTAACGTCGGCGTCTCCTTGTAATCTACACGGATTATGATTTATTTAATACTTATTAGCATCATTAAATTATAACGGATTTATCGCGTTCACACTCTAAAGTCGTAAGTATAATCTTATTCTTAGTGTGGTTGAGAATTCCAACATTTTAGAATCTTAACCATTAATTAGCCAAACTTATGGGTTGTAATTGACAAATGGTAAACTTAAGGGTTTAATATGACAAATATCTTAATTGAGGACTTATATGATCATCATTCAAAGTATAGGGTTTATAAGTGTCAAGAACAGATTTTAAGACTTTCTTTCAAGCAGTTTACACAACTTCTATATCTTACGTGATTGACCAAGACTCTCATGTAACATTGTTTGAAATACAAACTTAATGAGACCATGCATACTCTAATTTAATCCATGACACTTGACTTCTTGCATAAAATCATAACTCACACATGTTTACATCACACTTATCGAGCTCGTCATACGATTAATCAACAGATTATTAATGACCTCAAACTTACTATTTTCACATGAAATAACAATGCACACACAGCTTCTAACCTATTCGTCTCCCATTAATGTTCTAGGGTTTTCCCAAATCTTTTATTATCATATTAATACGCATTTAATTGACATGTTAATTCTTTTAAATGACTTCCACTGTAACGCCCCGACCCGCCAAGGGTAAAGGAATCACAAGTAATGGTGTCATATCAAAGCAAAACATAAATAACCAAAAGAAGTCTTAACATAAATGCGGAAATAATCCAAGTCAAAATGACTTCAATACATAGGTCCCAGCGGAAACATAATAAACCTCAACATAATATCCAAAATAAATAAGTCTTAAATGGCATCATAAGAAAATCAAAGCTAAAATCTCTAAGGTAAGTCCACTCAAGCACTCATCCCCAAGCAACCCAGCTTCATGCTTAGATACGCAGCGGAAGAAAAGAAAGTCTTGGTGAGCTTCAAAGCCCATTGAACGGATATGAAAGCAAAAGCGAATACCAAACGATATCGAATATGAAATAAAGCGAATGAGCGATAGCAAAATCATAATCATTTTCAATGCATAAATCATAATTTTCAAAATAAAGTTTATAGTCAACTACCACGAGCCGAAAACATATATCGGTCATATTCATATTCACGTAAGGCAACATTTTGTAGGAGACCTACGAGTTATGAGAAGGGCGTGCATGCAACATCAATCATCGGATAACATATAACAGAATATATATATGTATCTAGGATGCATCCATCGCCCTTCCTACATATTCACAAATATGCTTCACCATCAGGCGTGTGAGAACATCACTCTCTGCCTCCAGAGTCATATCGGTGCATCACCGTCTGGACATGGAACCCTGACTAGTTAAATATTTCCGGGTGTCAAACTATCTTAGGTCAAATCGAATGTCATAAGCGACCACGGATCATATTTTATCGAGAAAATCATTCATATTTCCAAAATCACAGGATAGTTCAAAATCGATGTTTCATAATTCGAAATCGAGTTCGGATAAGCAAAGCTCAACAAATCAGATTGGGATTCATAGCAAAGGCTTAGGAAACCTATCTAAAAGAAAACGTTAAAGGAACCTTTCTTGAAAAGGTCGAATATATGTACCTTATTCCAAAGCAAATGATCAGCTGAGAAAACGGAAGGCAAAGGATTACTCCTCTTCTCGAAACCTATAGACATTAACGGTCGTCCATGTTATTTATGATTCCAAAATCATCGAAATGATCTTTTAATATTTGGTGTTCATACTTAATGTATATTAATGATCTTCTTACTTTAGGGTTTTATTAAATGAGACTTAAGTATTTTATAATTAATGTTGTAGATTAGGGTTTGTTATGTCATTTATTAAAGTCTAGGGTTAAATGTGAAAATAGTTTATAAGTCATAACTTACACATGAAATAACGAATTACTATATTTAGCTCAAACCCTAATCGACTTTCATTTATGTTCTAGGGTTTCTTATTATTCTTTAATATGCATTTACTTTACATGTTACGTCTTAATGACTCGCTACTTAACCTAATACGTAAATAATAACAATCTTTCCTTTTATGGTTTTACCATGTACGTTTATGATTTTATGTGACATACAAGTTACTTATTACTCGGATAAATTACACGTGTACATAATCACTAGTTCACTTGAATTAATAGCACACACAAAGAGACACGGTTCACAAACATTTAGGGTTTGATATACTTTATTCGCTTTACATATTAAACTAGGGTTTATGTTTACGTGACCCTTACTTGTTTAGTACACGTTCAAAACTCATGTATATATGTTGGTTTAAACTAGGTTTCTTAGTAGGGTTTACATAAGTCTTAGCTCATCTAAACACGTTACATATTCAAGTTATTAAGTTTTATTCATTAGCCGAATACATATATGGTTCGGTCCTAACTCATGCATGGTTCGGCCTTGTTTAACTCAACATATACATGAACCGATTCAATATTACATATCACGTTACATGTTCTTTAATAGTTATAAGGTTTAATCTTTATGGTTTACCCTTGTTTTGGTCTACGGCAAGGCAACAAAAGAAAACAAGAAACTTCGACCAAAAAATATATACACAACATATTAGCATGGTACATCAAAGAAGACGAATAAACGTTATACCTTTACTTGTTTGAAGCAAAATCGACACCATGGGGTTTGGGTCGGCCGAATAGGAACAAGGAAAAGAAGAGGCACAAACTAGAACTAGGGTTTCAATTTAGTGATTATGAGTTATATTTATAGTTAACATTTTTAGTTAGGGCTTTGGAGGGGGTTGGGTTCGGTTTGGGTCCAACCGAGCTCAAAGGCTCACCCAAAATGGGCTTCGGCCCTTGATCCAACGAACACAAACAAAGCCCGCCGTGGCTTTTCTTGATTCGGCTTGCGCCAAAACAAACAAAACAAACGAGCCGTTTAAAATCGAATGGCCCAACATTATTGGCGAATAGTTTAAGTCCTTCGGTACCAAAGTCGTTTCCGTTAATTTTATTCTTTAAGTTCTTATTTATTAGGTTTTTAATTTCGTTAATTAATTATAAACGTATTTACATTATTTTATAAATTCTTGGTTCCAAGGGTATTTTCGTACTTATATATGTTTTAGCTTTTGGGTTTTACAATTCTTCCCTCTAAAAAATTTTAGATCCTCGAAAATTGAAATGAAACAACGAAACGAGATGAGAACATACCGAACTATTCAAAGAAATGAGGATAACTAGCTCGCATCGACTCTTCGGTTTCCCAAGTAGCCTCACGCTCTGGGTGATTTTTCCAAAGAATCTTAGAAACGGAATGACTTTATTTCTCATAACTCTTTCTTGTCTTTCTAAAATAGCTTCGGCTCTTGAGATAAAGACATATCGGATTGAATTTGATCAAACGGATCTGGCAAGCGTGTAATGGATGATAGTTGTATCCCCTTAGGAGAGATACATGGAACACATCATGAACATGCGATAACTAAGGCGGAAGTGCTAATCGTCTGAAACTTCTCCTATACGCTCCAAAATTTCAAATGGACCGATAAATCGAGGACTGAGCTTGCCCTTGATTCCAAAACGTTTCACACTTCTAAACGGCGAGACTTTCAAAAACACACGATCACCGACTCGAAACTCTAAATCACGGCGATGCTTGTCGGCATAACTTTTCGGCGAGACCTAGCCTCCTTCAACTTTTCTCAAGCAACACTACTTTCTCATTAGTGATCTCAATCATTTGGACAGCCGATTAGACGTTCACCTACTTCATCCCAACAAGTAGGTGATCTACATTTCCTTCCATAAAGAAGTTCAACGGTCTTTGCCTTAATGCTAGCATGTCAACTGTTGTTGTATGAAAACTCTACTAAACACAAATATTCATCCCACCGCGGTCCATTCCAAAGCACAAGCCCTTAGCATGTCCTCTAAGGTTAAGATAGTCCTCTCGTGACCATCTGTTTGAGGATGAAACGCCGTACTAAAATTAAGTGAGAGTACCCCAAGCTTTTGCAAACCCTTCCGCGAAGTAAGCGGATCCCTATCGACACAATAGGCGTCGGAGTACCATGAAGTCTAACTATCTCTTGCGAAAATCTGCTGATCTACCAATACCATAATCCTTTCTAATTGGTAAGAAATGAGCAGATTTGTTTAGCCGATCAACAACCACCACGCATCATGCTTCTTCTTAGTAAGAGGTAGCCCATCACAAAATCCATAGATATCTTATCCCACTTCCATGTTGGAATATCCAAGGTATGTTGATCCCACTAGCCCTTTGATGTTCGATCTTCACTTTCGACAAATCATACACCGACACGCGTAAGCCACATCTTGCTTCATCTTTGTTCCACGAAATACTGTTTCAAATCCCTATACATCTTGGTAGAACCGGGATGGATAGTGAAGAAGAATATGAGCCAGTCATAACTTTCTCCGAAGTACACGATCATTGGGAACTCAAAGCCTATCTTCATACCATACAATTTCGTCGTTATCAATCTTAAACTCCGGCTGCCTATTTTCTTCAACATTTTGAGCTCTGACCTTAGTTCGCCCATCTTTATGAGCTTCCTTAATTTGCGATTATAAGGTTCGACTCCACCCATACTAGCCCATATCCACCAAAACCTCGTGCGCACAACTCAACATCCAAACGCTCTAAGTCACGAATGATCCTAGGCTCAATCTCAATACTTGCAAGCATGCCTAATTTCGGCTAAGTCGTCAACCTTCATTAGCCTTACCAGGATGGTGCTTGAATGTTAGTGTCATAATCCTTAAGAAGTTCTAACCATCTTTTTTGTCTCATGTTGAGTTCCTTTTGAGTGAAAATATACTTGAGGCTCTTATGGTCGGTGAAAATATCACACGTCTCTCCATACAAGTAATGTCTCCAGATCTTCAACGTGAACACTGACTAACTCAAGGTCATGAGTTGGGTAATTCTCCTCATAAGGTTTCAGTTGTCTTGAAGCGTAAGCTATCACCTTACCATGTTGCATCAAGACACAGCCCAATCCTTTCTTAGATGCATCACTATAGATTTGATATCCTCAGAACCGGATGGAAGAGTCAAAATAGGGCGGGCCAACCTCGTTTCAACTCTTCAAAACTCTTTTCTCTTTCATCCGTCCACACGAACTTTTCACCTTTCCTCATCAATTGGGTTAAGGGCAAAGCTAAACGAGAGAAACCCTCAACAAAACATCGGTAGTATCCGGCCAAAAACTCTAACCTCGATCCTTTATCGTAGGTCTTGGCCACTTAGTGATAGCCTCAACCTTAGACGGATCCATGATACCATCAATGAGATACAATATGACCAAGGAAAGCTTGTCTTAACCAAAATTCACACCGAAATTTGGCGTACAACTTCTTCTTCTCGAATTTCCAAAACTATCCGGAGATGTTGCTCATGCTCCTCTTCGACTTAGAGTAAACTAAATGTCGCCGATGAAAACAATAACGAACTTGTCGAGGAACTCATGGAAAAACCGATTCATCGAGTCCATAAACAGGCGAGCGCGATTCGTCAAACCAAAAGGCATAACGAAAACTCATAATGACCATATGCAGTGCAGCGGTCTTAGGAACATCTTTCTCCTTCACACGTAGTTGATGATAACCAGACCTCAGATCAATCTTAGAAAAGAACTTAGCTCCTTGCAGTTGATCAAACAAATCGTCTATGCGCGGAAGAGGATAACGGTTTCGAATAGTATTACGGTTGAGTTCACGGTAGTCGATACATAAGCGCATACTTCCATCCTTCTTCTTCACAAACAAAACAGGTGCACCCTATGGAGAAACACTAGGTCGAATGAATCCATTATCTATCATCTCTTGCACTGTTCCTCAATTCCTTCATTCTCACAGTGCCATACGATCTGGAGCTTTAAATCGGTTTAGCACGGTGAATTAACTCAATGCTAAACTCAACTTCTCTGGAGAGGAATACCGGGAAGTTCATCGGGAAAAATGTCGGTGAATTCACAAACAACACAAAGGTTTTCAATGTTAGGACTCTCCAAAGATGTGTCCTTAACAGATGTTAGAAAACCTTGACACCCATGAGCAATCATGGTCCGTGCCTTCATAGCAATGAACTTACTGATTTGAGTGGTTTAGAACCATAATAAACAATTCGGGATGTTTCGTCTCCAAAGATCACAGTTCTAGCATAGCAGTTGATGGAAGCTCTATGATAAGCCAACCAATCCATGCCTAGAATGATATCAAAGTCGACCATATCGAAGGATACGGATGTTGCAGGCGAATACGATCATCAAAATGAAGAGGACACTTAGCGTATTTATGATCAATGATCATGTGGCTTTTCATAGGCGTAGATATCGATAAGTGATTCGTTAGTGGCTGTGGCTTCATATTAAGTTTCTTAGCACATGTGACAGATATAATGGAGTGTGTGGCACCGGTGTCAAATAAAGCGAAGCAGAATAATCATCAATGAAAGAGTGCCCGTGGTACACGAGTATGCTCCGCTGATTCAGTAGTAGCATAAACCGTCCAGTAGTAGGTGGCGGCTTGGTGTAGTTTCAGAATCGCCGGGTTCCTCTTAGGGCAATCCTTGATCTTGTGAGTAGTGGAACCACAAGAAAACATCCACCGTGGCCTTGAAACACGGTCGGATGAGCCTTTCCACAAGTAGTACAGATATGGGGGAGGCAAAACTTAATTTGTCCTGGCACTAGAAGATCTGACGACACCGATTTGATCCTCGAGCAGTCCTTGTTGTAACGCTGGTTATTGTTACCTTGATTGATCATTTCCACCTTACGGCTGACTCTGCTATCCGACCTAAGCCTCGAGCTTAGAGTCCACATTCCTTCGTGATACCGATCTAACCACCCTCTTGTCCCAGAACGTAACTCTGCGGTATTTCCGCTTATATTTACTTTGAGTCCTACCTTGAATCCGATCACCATCGCGATTACGCTTGTTGTAACCCGAACCCTCATGAAAGATCTCAATGTTACGAGGCATCATTGCGGGCCGACACATCCTCATACTCGGTGTTAAGCGGTCGGTCCAACACCCACTTCTTTAGTCCCCATTTGAAATGCTTAAAGCGGCTACCATCTCCAAAATCGCTCAACAAAGCTTACCAACCTCATAAACCTACTCATGTACTCATTGGAGTTCTCATGATCAAACCGGTAGATTGCGATCCTCTCATACCACCTTTGCTATTCCGCGCCAGTAGCGGTTATAGAAGATAGTCGAAACTCCGCCAAGTACAAGTAGCAAAAGCATCTCCTCCTCGTGCTTGTTTCAATGCTTTCCACAATTTAAAGCATCACCCTCGGTTTGAATCGCTAAACGAGTCTTAAATTCATCTCCACAACCCGATTCAAACGGCTTCTCAACATGAGTGATCGGTCCTCAAACCGATTGGGGATAGCAGCGATGCTAAAAGAAAGAGGCTTGAGCTAAGCGAAGGCCAAGTGTGAATGCGTGGGTTGATTTCCTCCACCACTTCGAAGCACCATTCGATTCGATGTTGTTGATCACTGTTCCATCATCTCGGTGTAGTCAAACCAGGGAAAAGAGAGTTGAGCATTCATGGCATCGCATCCATGTCGGTAGCATCATCGTCCCTCCCCGATTCTGCGTCACGGCGAGTTTGAACCATCTGAACGATATCCAAACGATTAGCAAAATGAACAAAGGTGGGATACGAAATGGAAATACGAAGGAATTCTAAAGTCTACCCAAATCCTCACAGGTCAAATCCTAAGCTCTAAAGTCTCAAAACCTAGACTCCATATGTCACAGAGTCCCGACTACAAGTCGTAAACCACGGCTCGATGCCATAAATTGTAGCCAGGCCAAGGGTAAAGGAA
This sequence comes from Chrysanthemum makinoi, assembly GCA_910596185.1. Taxonomy (NCBI): domain Eukaryota; kingdom Viridiplantae; phylum Streptophyta; class Magnoliopsida; order Asterales; family Asteraceae; genus Chrysanthemum; species Chrysanthemum makinoi. The sequence goes on from OU343218.1 coordinate 232,633,122, forward strand.
TCACAAGTAATGGTGTCATATCAAAGCAAAACATAAATAACCAAAAGAAGTCTTAACATAAATGCGGAAATAATCCAAGTCAAAAATGACTTCAATACATAGGTCCCAGCGGAAACATAATAAACCTCAACATAATATCCGAAATAAATAAGTCTTAAATGGCATCATAAGAAATCAAAGCTAAAATCTCTAAGGTAAGTCCACTCAAGCACTCATCCCAACAACCCGGCTCCAATGCTTAGATACCGCCCGGAAGAAAGAAGCGAGCCGAGCTTCAAAAGCTCAGTGAGCGATATGAAAACAAAAGCGAATACCAAACGATATCGAATATGAAATAAAGCGAATGAGCGATAGCAAAATCATAATCATTTTCAATGCATAAATCATAATTTTCAAAATAAAGTTTATAGTCAACTACCACGAGCCCGAAACATATATCGAGATCATATTCATATTCACATAAGGCAATTTTGTAGGGAGACCTACCGAGTTATGAAGGACGTGCATGCACGCACATCAATCATCGATAACATATAACGAATAACATATAATGATCTAGGATGCATCCATACGCCTTCCTACATATTCACAAATATGCTTCACCATCGAGGCGTGCGAACATCACTCTCGCCCTAGAGTCATATCAAGTGCATCATGATCTGACATGGAACCCCATGACTAGTTAAATATTTGGCTCGGGTGTCAAACTATCTTAGGTCAAATCGAATGTCATAACGACCACAGATCATATTTTATCGAGAAAATCATTCATATTTCCAAAATCACGGTTTTCATATCGAGATAGTTCAAAATCGAGATGTTTCATAATTCAAATCGAGTTGGATAAGCAAAAGCTCAACAAATCGATTTGGGATTCATAGCAAAGGCTTAGGAAACCCTAATAAAGAAAAAAGCGTTAAAAGGAACCTTCTGAAAAGTCGAATATATGTACCTTATTCCAAAGCAAATGATCGAAAGCGAGAAAAGCGGAAGGCAAAAGGATTCTTCTCTCGGAACCTATAGACATTAACGGTCGTCCATGTTATTTATGATTCCAAAATCATCGAAATGATCTTTTAATATTTGGTGTTCATACTTAATGTATATTAATGATCTTCTTACTTTAGGGTTTTATTAAATGAGACTTAAGTATTTTATAATTAATGTTGTAGATTAGGGTTCGTTATGTCATTTATTAAAGTCTAGGGTTAAATGTGAAAATAGTTTATAAGTCATAACACACATGAAATAGCGAATTACTATATTTAGCTCAAACCCTAATCGACTCTCATTTATGTTCTAGGGTTTTCTTATTCTTTAATATCTCATTAATATGCATTTACTTTACATATTACGTCTTAATGACTCGTACTTAACCTAATCGTAAATAATAACAATCTTTCCTTTTATGGTTTTACCATATGCGTTTATGATTTTATGTGACATACAAGTTACTTATTACTCGGATAAATTACACGTGTACATAATCACTAGTTCACTTGAATTAATATAACGCATACAAAAGAGACACGGTTCACAAACATTTAGGGTTTGATATACTTTAAGCTTTACATATTAAACTAGGGTTTATGTTTACGTGACCCTTACTTGTTTAGTAGTACGTTCAAAACTCATGTATATATGTTCGGTTTAAACTAGGGTTTCGGCTAGTAGGTTTACGCAAGTCTTAGCTCATCTAAACACGTTACATATTCAAGTTATTAAGTTTTATTCATTAGCCGAATACATATATGGTTCGGTCCTAACTCATGCATGGTTCGGCCTTGTTTAACTCAACATATACATGAACCGATTCAATATTACATATCACGTTACATGTTCTTTAATAGTTATAAGGTTTAATCTTTATGGTTTGCCCTTGTTTTGGTCTGCACGGCTCGGCACAACAAAAACAAGAAACTCGACCAAACAAAATATAACACAACATATTAACGCATGGTACATCAAAGGAAGACGAATAAACGTTATACCTTTACTTGTTTGAAGCAAAATCTCGACACCAATGGGGTTTGGGTCTCGGCCGAATAGGAACAAGGAAAAGAAGAGGCACAAACTAGAACTAGGGTTTCAATTTAGTGATTATGAGTTATATTTATAGTTAACATTTTAGTTAGGGCTTTGGAGGGTTGGGTTGGGTTTGGGTCCAACCGAGCTACTCACCCAAAATGGGCTTCGGCCCTTGATCCCACGAACACAAACAAACGCCCTTCGTGGCTTCTCTTGATTCTCGGCTTGGCGCAAAACAAACAAAACAAACGAGCCCGTTTAAAAATCGAATGGCCCAACATTATTGGCGAATAGTTTAAGTCCTTCGTCGTACCAAAGTCGTTCACGTAATTTTATTCTTTAAGTTCTTATTTATTAGGTTTTTAATATCGTTAATTAATTATAAACGTATTTTACGTATTTTATAAATTCTTGGTTCCAATGGTATTTTCGTACTTATATATGTTTTAGACTTTTCGGGTATTACATCCACCTTAACCTAGAACGTATGAAAACTCAAACGGAAGTTAACTCAGACTCCTGCATGCATTAACACTAATAACTCACATATGATTTCGTTTACCCTCGTGAACATGGCCAAAATCCTTTCCCCCTCCCTTGATTCAATATGTATGCAATATACATGCAAATCCCATTCGCTACATGTTGTTTTCCGACTCACAACATTCGACACCCACTTAATCATTTACTCAACACGACATGATACTAACCTACATCTTAACATGAGTACCCGATCACCAAAGGTTGTTTTAAAAGACTTTCGCTAGGGTAAGGTGCGCATGCAACTCGACACTCAAACAAAGTCACAACATGCTTATAGTAGCATATTTTACTATCACTGCCTCATTAACGAGACCAATGAGTTCATGTTTCACGTTTATTTACGCCACACCTTTTCGACTCAAACCATGCGCTAACCTTAAATGTATTATACATGTTCATGATTCATGTGGCTCGACATAATTAAGTGTTTTACGTTCGCATGTTTTACAATTTCTTAAACGCGTGACATATTTCATTCATATAGTTCGATTCATACATGTTGCTCCATATATATACCTCACGGATCCAAACATCTACTTAACGTGTTGCATGCAAAAGAAATTTAGACGAAGGGAAAGTTATACCTTGGCGAGGCTCGGATCACTTACGTCGAACACAAGGAGTAGCGAGATCGTCGAAAAAGAAAAAAAGAGGAACCCTTGTGCGAGACTTTGTGTAGCTAGGGTTTCAAGTTTGAGGTTTGTGTTTAATATATATAGTCACCGATCGGGTCCTTAAGGGATTGAGGGTGGGCTTCGGCTCAATAAGGGAAAAAAAGAAAACAACCCGTGGGCTTATGTTGGGTAGTCGGCTTGAACCAAAAAACAAAAGCGACCACAGCTCGGCTTGATCAATCCAACGCTAAAACATCACACGGCCCAAAGTGACGGCGGCCCAACCTACGTCGCGTGACTTATATTCTTTTGTCGTGCCAATGTCGTTAATTTATATACACGTTAGGTTTTCACTAAAATATAAATTAGGTTTTAGTTTCGTTAAATGAACGTTATTATATTTTCATTATTTTAAAATTTTGATTTCAAGGGTAAAATAGTCTTATTATCGCTTGTATTTTTAGGGTTTTACAAAGTTTGACCTGTAGTTTCATCATGTACATCATGTAGTGTATTAAAATTGTTGTATCATTCTTGCATAAGAAGTGATTTGACAACATTGATATCTAACTATAAGTTATTAGATAACTTGTGTAATGAATATTCTAATAGAATTACATCCTCATCACCGAATTGCTCCTAGATTCTATGGATGAACAATATGTCAAATGTTGTGCAAATTGTCATCAACTTTAAACTTGAAAGTTAGGAAAGCATCAAACATTACACAATAAGATATTAAAGTTTACGGAGTTTTAATGAGCACATTGTTATTTGTATACAATGATCTTTGGTTTAATTGAGATGACACTCAATACTAGTCATGATAGGATTTTATCCTTGTTAATGGCCATGTGACCTAGTTGTGCTTATCTAAGAAGCGTTGCATTATTCATTAAAAGAATAAGAATACTTTAAACTTTAAAATGTTTGAAAGTTTAAATTGTCATAAATTGGTGATAGAGGATGTCACACACTTTATGAATTATTATGTGGATTGGTGAATGCAGACATACAAGGACTTCATTAATTGAATTCTTGAAATAAGTATTCTCAAAATTACGATAGATCAAGTTAGTTGATTTATGCCTTGTCAACAAGTATGATTGTCATTACTTGAGGCATAATTCATCAACTGGAATTTTCATGCATTGATCTATTTGGTATTTGGATAAGGGATGTTAAACAATTGTTATAATAAATCAAATACTTGGTATGATTGATTTTATAATATATTGTATCCTATATTTGCATGTTTAATCCGTGAATAAATTTATTTATTCTAAATCGTCCGTTGTCAATTAATGATATGGGAGTATCATTTAACTAAGACAATCTGAGAGATATGGTAGAATATACTTGAAAGTATATTGATGAGAATGCATACCAATTTCGAATGATATTCAATGAATTGAATATAGGACTTATCTCAACTACATAATTTACTTTGTGGATATTGTTATAAGTAAATTATGAATAGTTATCCTCGGACTTGAGATACCAGATAAGTGTCATGAATGTAGTGCACTTTTGTGGAACAACTTAACTATCGTGTGGTAGTCATAAGAGTTGTTTCTGAAGTGTTGCAAAAGTGGGTTATTCTCGTAGTCAAGATAGAATTTGTTACTTCAAATTTATTTTGGAGTTTAATCTGTTGGGCCTCAGTAGGGTTGACAAGATGTTTGTGTGGCCACACCCAAAATCTCCCTAAATATGTTTAGAAGATTTGGTAATCTTGCTCAATCACTAATAACGAGAAATAGAATAGTTGAATAAAGAATGACTTAATTCCATATCTTTATTTAACATGGTATTAGAAACAAAAGGATAATAATAATGATGAATTATTAAAAGGTTTTTCGAGAGCCTTGCTCGAGTTGTCAGAAATGAAGTGTTCTTTACAGCGCTTAAGATGTGATCACTCTATTAAGATATGTCCAAGTGGGGCTGTTGGTTTAATGGACAATAAATTAATAGACGTGTGTTAGGATCGAACTCGAGATCACGGATTTACACTTTCTTTGATATGAAGAGTAAATGATTAATAATTATTTATAAAATGTTATATTTAATTATTATATACACAAAATATTTATATGGTGTTAAGAAAAAGAAAAGGGTTAAACGTCGAGTTTTTGAAACTTAAGGAGGTGCTTGCAATGACTTGTTAGACAAGGTTTAATGCTATATATATACACATCCTTTTGGTCTTTTGGTAGATGAAGTACGGATAAGAAAAGATAATCGACCCACAGAAAAAGCTGAAATTCACAATATGTGCTACTGATGTACGTTTGGCTTTATACATTGTTCCATGGGATAATGCTTTTGCATGATACTACAATATATCACATGCATGTGCATATGCATGACCAATTACATGCAGTGGTTGTTTTTTTACTTCTTAATTGTGATCGAATTTTTGAGTGTCAAGAAATTGTTTTGTGTTATTATTACTAGCATAATCTTTTACTTGGTATTAATGCGTGTGTCTGAATGTGGTCAATCTTATTGATTGTATCTTGGATTGATTACAAACGGTAAGGAATAATTCTTATAATCCTATAAACCCTATTTAGTGTTCATCCAATTGCTAGTTTGTGGATTTGATTCTTGTTCGGCTAGAATCAAGAAATGTATTGTATACTTTATTCTTAATTAATTAATTATTCATTATATGTTCTATATCTTACCCCATACTTACTTTGATGTTTATTGTTTATATTTATGATTAGTAATGTTATATAATTTCTAACATAAATAAGTTCGAGAGGTGGTTTAAATAAAATTCATTACTTATACATCAAATGTTTGACACATATAAAAGACATTATGTATAAAACCAAAGCCATTGCCTATATAAAGAAGATGTTTGTAGAAGAGTAGATATATATATATATATATATATATATATATATATATATATATATATATATATATATATATATATATATATATATATATATATATATATATATATATCTGTTGCAATTAATGTGATACAATTTAAAAGCATTTGATATCTTTTGAACTCAAGGTGTTGAACTTAAGCAAATTACTAAGTTCACTCGCAAACTATGATATGGGTTTTAGTTTAAGTGCAAGAGACAACACATACACATATACAATTATCATTCAATTAGGGTTATTATTTTGCAAATATTTTGTGTTAGTTATTTAATTAACTTCTAATAATAATTAAACACTGAATATTAATTGTGTGTTTATTTACTTTACGTGTTCTAGTTTCTACTCTTATATAGTTGAAGTGAAGTATCAACTATCATGGATTGTGTAACTTAAGACTAAACGCAATAATGGGAAAAAGGATCGATCAAAAAAGATTTATGTTCGTTTCAATCGATCGCCACTATTGTGGCATGAAGTCACGATCGATCAAATTTTTTCTCTTTGAATCGTGCGTGATGCTTGTCGACATTTTGTTGGTTCACGTGTGTGCTTGTGTGTTTAAATTAAATGAAAATGGTTTTTTTGTGAGGTATGCTTTTTTTACTGTAGCTCATTCTTATTATGGCAAAAAATTGTTTGTAGGTCGTCAGAGAGAGAAAGTTAATGTGTTAAAATGAAAATAGTCGGTAGTCCTTATTGTGCTTATGATACGTTAAGTATCAATAGATTTCACACTTCAAGTATATGCGAGCTCCAAAGAATTTAGAAGAAAGAAAAAAAGAATTTATTTGACAAAAACTAAAACTTCTTGCATTTTACGTATATATAACAAATAAAACACGATAACTTGTATCACAGGTTGATTACAAGATAACTCCTAAAATGACTCACAATATACTTTCCTAATACGACTCAATCATGACTAAAAATAAAGATAATCACATGACATAATCCTTATGCCATGCGGGCTTGGATGTGGCCTTTTTGGTGCGTGGTTCACCACCGTGCTCAATGGGCTCTTCATGAGCTCCGGACATAACATTCCCCACATCTTCATAAATCACCTTGTCCTCAAGGTGGTAAGTTGGATGAACTAATTGAAACTCAGTAAACCATTCCCATGTCGCTTTTTCTAGTGATCTTCCAAACAATTGAACGAGAACTTGTCAAGCTGGAAATCCATTGCGTAACACTACCCGTGAATCACAAATGCATAATGGTCGTTCCACTGGATGACCTTCAAATACCTCCTCAGGCAGATCTACAACGTCCCCATGTTCGGTCCTTCAAAGGTTTGAGTAACGCGATACATGAAAACCGGATGTATCTTACTTGTAGAAAGAAGCGGTAAGCAACCTTTCCAACATGTTCAAGTACCTCAAATGGCCCATAATATCTCTTAGCTAATTATTAGAAAAACGTTTGGCCAAGGTTACATGTCGATAGGGTTGTAGCTTAACAAACACCTTATCTCCTTGTTTGAACTCAGCTACGCCGACCTACGGTTGGCCTTCATTTCCATGCGATGCTTCGTCAATGCCTAAGTTGTCGTAACAACTCATCTTGTTCGGTCAATATTTCATCAACGGCGGCCACTTTAGATGATCCCGGTGGATATGGAATAATTGTTGGAGGTAAACGCCCATACAATGCTTGAAAAGGAGACATTTGGATGCTACTATGATAACTAGTATTATAACATGTTCAACCTAAGATAAGAACTTCACCCACTACTAAGGACGATCGGATACCATTGCAAGAAGATATTGTTCAAGACCTTGATTGAAAACTTCGTTTGACCATCCATGGAGGTTGATAAGTCGTGCTATGATTCAACGAGTACCGGCCTCAAACAAGTGCTTCCAAAATTTACTAACAAATATAGGGTCACGATCGGACATGACGGTTGGAAACCCATGATGTTTAACTACCATCTTCACAAATAACTCGGCCACTTTGAAGCATTAAAACTAGTTGGTAATGCCCCAAAGTGTGCATATTTGGAAAACCAATCCACTACCACAAAAATTCTTTGTCAAACCTTGAAACTTGGCAACCCAGTAATAAAATCCATTGAGACATCTTCCCAAACCGGCGATGCGTTGTACAGATTCAAGCAATCCTCCCGGAGCTTGTGTCACATATTTGGTTTGTTGACATACAAGACATTGTTTAACATACTCTTTAAGCGATTTACGCTGCCATTTTAATAAAACAAAGCGGATAATCCCACTAGCATTTTCTTTATTCCCCATGCCGACACTGAAGTGTCATGGAATTGCATAACAATGGAATCTTTAGTTTGGATTTCGCACCAATGTAGTAGCGATCCTGGTAAATTAATAAACCTTCTCCGACGGAACCCGTCCACTTCTACCCCTTGATCGATCTTATGATGTATCATTGTAACTCTTCCAACACTTTATTCTCTCCATGAAATTCGGTCATTAATTCCACCAACGGCTGGCTCATAACCATAAATGTCGTTGTGACACTTTCCTCCTCTTCGTACTGACGCGATAAAGCATCAACCACCTGATTCGACACTCCAGGTTTGTACTCGATAGAAAAATCAGATCCCATCAATTTCCTGACATACTTTTGTTGAAATGGAGTTTGAGTTACCTATTGCATAAGCTCTTTAATACTCTTATGGTCTATTCAAACTATAAAACGACGCCCGATCAAGTATTGTCTCCACTTGTAGATGGCTTCCACAATAGCGAACAACTCTTTTAGATATGTATAGCCTTATCATCACGAGGACCCAACTTACGGCTAAAAACTAATGGGTTGCCTTCTTTGTAACAACCGATGCTGCCTATGCTATTGGTAGACGCATCGGCCTCAACAATAAATGTGTCATCAAAATTAGGAAGTCCCAAAATTGGCACATGAGAAAGTTGATGCTTGAGAGCATCAAAAGCCCGCGTCTTCCACCGTTCCCCATTTAAAACCATCCTGCAGCAGATTAGACAATGGCTGCTATGGGCGATAGTCCTTAATAAACCGCCGATAATACCCCTCAAGACCTAAGAAACCCTTTACTTGTCTTTGCGTTTTAGGCACGGGCCATTCCACTATCACGACCACCTTCTTCGGATCCACCTCAACCCCATCACGAAATAATGTGCCCCAGTATTCAAGCGTTGTGACACCAAACACACACTTTGAACACTTAACATAAAATTGATGGACTTGTAAACATTGGAACACACTGCGCAAATGCTCTAAATGCGCCGTAAGAGTATCACTATAAACCAATATGTCATCGAAAAACACAATAACAAATATGAGGAGAATAACCGATTCATGGTTGCTTGAAAGGTAGACGGAGCGTTGGTAAGACCAAACGGCATTACCAAAAACTCATAATGACCGTCATGTATACAAAAAGCTATTTTGTAAATATCCCATTTATTCATAATATTTGATGATACCCGCCAGAAATTAAGCTTGGTGAAGATAATTGCACCCCCTAACTCATCAAACATTTCATCAGCCGTAGGTATTGAAAACTTATCCTTTACTGTGACTACATTCAATGCCCGATAATCAACACAAAAATGATAACTACCATCATTCTTCTTTACTAACAAGACGGGGATGTGACTATAATGAATGATTCCCTGACTTTGCATTTCATTAACCAACTTTTCCATCTCATTTTTTTGGTAATGAGGGTAACGATAAGGTCTAACATTCACCGGTTTAGTACTAGGATATAGGTGAACATGGTGATCAATAAGATGATGCGGAGGTAATTTAGTGGGTACCTGAAAAAGCGAGTCATATTGCACCAAAAGTTGTTCGATCTCGGGAGGTGTTACTCCGTCCACCACTGATGCACTCTCGACCCTTCATCTTGTAACACTATGTAACTCGTATACCCCATAAACCTCGTTTGTATCCAATAACGCCTGAATATGATGGAAACTGATATGTTTCATGCGTAACGATCGTCCTTGTAATGTATCGTCATACCAGTAAGTGTGAATTCCATTGATTCTTGGGCATAATCGTGACTCACCTTACCCAACTTCAGAACCATTGTATGCCTAACATAATGTCGGTCCTTTCAGGAAGTATATACAAATCAAACTCCATCGAGAACCCTTGCATATGTATCATGACTTTAGAGCAAATGTTTTCACACAATAACGTCTCCCCACTCTCAATGTAAATCTTAAAAGGTTTGGTTGTTGTAATGAGTAGCTTCATTTGTTCGGCTATGTCCGGTTGAACAAAGTTATGGGTACTCCCATTGTCAATAAGCATATGAACATTGCCAGATATATCGTACCCCAAGTTGGAGGGATAGAGGACTCTCATGCCCAACTAATGAATTTAGCATGGAAATATCTCCTCTCCACAGCCTCCTCAGTTTCTCCTAGTGTCACCAAATCCGCGACATCCTCTTTGTTAATACAAATATCGTCATTAAACGTTATTTATATTTTTGATCTTTACCTAAGTTTTGTTAACGACAAAAGTAAATTTATTTTTGTATAAAAGCTTGCTCAAGTTTAATAGATATTAAAACAAGCTTTTTCAAACAATATATTCATCATTCAAGCATTTAAATTTATGATTAGTAACATCTTGATATAACTCTAATCATTATGTATGATAGTAGTTTTTAGAATGTGTTAGGTTCTTAAAACCAAACACTACTTAAGTACTTGCATATTTCTAAAAATAGAAATACAACATATGACATCATGTGATGCATCATGGAAATCATTGGAAGATTTCATTAGATGTTTTGTGTGGATTTGTACTCTTCATATCTTGCACAATCTCACTTAGATAGAGTTGACTTTAGCAAAGATTTGATATCTTGACTGTCGGACCGGCGGTACCAAATTGGTACAGGGAACCCTTTAAGGGTTCCGCGGTCGTCGGAGCTCACGTCCATTTTGGCTATAAATAGCAATGCCAAGCCAAGTAGTTTTTCATCCCTTTCCATCATACTCTCTAACATATCTTCTCTCTAACCTTTCTAACTCAGTTTCATATCATATTAGTGATCTCTTTGTAGCAAAGAAGATCAAGTCACATTCAAGCTTCAACAAGAAGTTGGAAGTCTTGTTTGTTTAGTGTTGTATGATCTAGTATTGATTCATACTTCATTGTTTTATTAAACCATCTTGTGAGTGTGAGTGGTTAGTATTTTAGTCCTCAAAATACATTGTGTGTGGGATTGGTTGTACCCTTGGAAAGAACTTCGACATCTAGCTTAATGGGAAATAGTGTAATGCGAAGTGTGAGTTTTCTCCGCGGTGAAAGGAGCTTGTTGACTAGTGAAGTTAAACTCTCGAGTGTGAGACTCGAGGAGTGGAGTAGGGCAAGGAAAAGAGTCCTTGTAGACCGAACCACTATAAACAACTTGTTGTGGTTTGATCATTTCTTTCCTTATTTACTCTTTACATATTGCTTGCATATTTCATTAACATATCTAAGATCTATATCAATTGATCTTTTCATTAAGTTTCAAAACAAGATTTTAATTGGTAAACTATTCAACCCCCCCTTCTAGTTTTCTACAATTGGTACCAGAGCCTCGTTGCTCAAGAATTTATAAAATAATCTGTATTTTATAAACTTGAAACGATCCATGGATTCTGAAAACTTTAAAGAAGGGCAATCTATGCAAAGACCACCACTCTTTGAAACCAATGGATTTATCTATTGGAAAAACCGTTTTGAAACATATGTAAAATCAAAAGATATAGATCTTTGGTTTATTATTGTTAAAGGGGATTGATTCGCGCCGAAAGTTAAGCTTTAACTCACAAGCTAGCCACTTGTGAATGACTAGCCGTAAGAAGCTTAAAACGGCTCAGACACTGAGTCTTTGATAATGAAGGCTTAAGGGTTATGTGTGTGGATAAATCCTCAATATCAATATCAAAAATAATCATGAAGATAGATTCAAATTCTCTTAGGAAAAAGAATAATAAATCAAATCCGTTGTGTGATCGTGTACGGATTAGACAACCGAATCGTTTTCCCAGAGTGTGAATTGCCAACGTCGTTCTTGGTTTGGAATTTAATGCTCGATGTTTTGGATTAATGATTTGATTATATTAACTACGGGAATGGGGAAAGTAATTAAGGAAAACTATTCTACGGGAAATCCTAAACGCGAAATAAACTAAAACGTAATTAACAAACGTAAATAAAAATGCAAATACGTCTAAATGATACCCTAAAAATGCCTAAAAGTACTTTTACTCTAAAAATGTAAATAGAAAACTATTTTAGAATTAAAACTATTTTTTAGGATTTTTCTTGATTTTATAAAAATTAAAAACTAATTATAACTATTTAAACAAATTTAAAATACTAAAAATTATAAAAATCAAAGAGAAAAATATGAAACTATTTTCTAAAAATCACAAATAACTCAAAAGACTTTTTAAAACTATTTTTGTATTTTTCAGATTAATATTCTATTTTTTATGAATTTAAAACTAATTTAATCTAATTAAAATTTAGAAAAATACCAAATAAAAGAGGAAAATTATGGAAAAATCTTTTTTTATGCTTTTTATATTTTTCTTAAACTGAGAAAATTGAAAAATTATTTTTTGGAACTTTTTCTCAATTATTTTCAATAAAAGCTAATTAAAAGTGATTAAAATCTATTTTAAAATGTGAAAATAGTAAAATTGACCAAAAATTATGAAATTCTCAGGAAAATTCTAAAATTAATATCTAAACCAATGAAAAATGAGAAATCACTAGCTTATGTGTGAGATATGAAAGATGTAGTGTGATGATGAAATAAAATTTAGGAAAATAAGCAAATAAGCTAAATAGGCAACCAAACGATGAAGCTAAAGAGAGCTAAGATAAGCTAAAAGCTACTAATTATATCTAAACTTAACAAGCTACAAGCTCAGTTTCAAGATCTAAGCAAAGCGCCTAAAGTAGCAACAAAGAAACACCCCCTTGGTTAGAGCTTATTCAACAGCTTATCGAAGAGCTATAGCCAAAAGCAGATATTAGGACTTATAAACCACCTAGGCGACTATACCTAAACCAAAACTCAGACCATAACTCTTTGAAATAAGTTCAATACAACCTGCAAGATCCGAAAAAGTTCGGGCATACAATTTTGACTTTAGAAAACAGATTCTTTGTTTGACTTTATTGAGATTTGATCCAATGTAGTTAACTGAATTTAATGTTCTAAGACTAATGATGATTACAAAATGCTAGATCTACTAATTCTAAAGCCAATAAGCTACTTTGTACCTCTTTTCAAACAGATATTGCAATCAAGAGCGACTATGAATTGATTTTGACTTAATGAGTTCTACTGCTAAAACAAAGACCTGATTGACTATCAATTACCTATTTAAACATGAATCAACTACTCAATACTGATTAACTAAGCTATATCACAGATTTCTCAGCTGATCCAAACACTAATAATCTAACTGATTTAGAACTCAAAAAGATTAAGACTATTTATACTAAACTATCATCAAACACGGATCAATAACCACAAATTATCACTAAATAATGATTCAAACCACGGATTCAACAAAGAGCAGATATGAAAACTTACAAGCTCCTTAGCCACTATGGCTTGCAAATTGATGAAACAAGCTTCGCTATCCTACTAGAACTAACCTAATGTAATTCCGGCTCATTTTAACCCAATCCAGCACTTGCACATACCAATCCATGATCAAAACCAAGCACATCGGATCTACAAACAGTCATTGGCAGCAACTGAACTCAATGATATATTTGTGATTTGAGTTTGAAAAGAAGAACAAGCTCACAATAAGCTATGAAAAGCTTATATAAACCATATAGAAACTTGAGGCTATGTGTAATTCAATCCATTGAACATTTGGAATGACTTTTTATTTTTCAATGATTTTTGTATTTTTTGTGAGAATTGAAAAACAAACTAATTTAATCGAGATAATAAGCTAAATGATACCAATAAGCAATTAAAAGTAGTTTAAGAGTTAAACATGAATTTTGAAATTAAAAGGAACATTTCATTAATATCAAATCCTTAATACAATAAGCGAAATCACTAAAAAATACAAAAACAATTAAAATGATTAACAACTACACTTAAGCTCTTGAAAATGAAAAAAAAAGATAATCTCTCAATGAGCAATTGGGGTCTTTATATAGCTTGAGGGTCTTGGAAGGATCTAGATACCAATTTGTGCTTTCGAACTCTTTTCCACCATTAGATCATATCCCACATGTATTCCATCAATCTCAATCATTGGATCATAATTGCCACATCTCGACCAATAGAAGGCGGAAGTGGCGGTAGGCACAGTTAATAGCGACTTGTCAACGCCATTGTGTCATATGTGTCAGATGAAAGTACAAAAGTGCCCTTAATCATGGTTAATTTGACCAATTGACTCATTGGTAATTCTAGGGTTTATCGATCCGGGTAAAATAAGCGAGGTTTGTTTTGGTTTTATTTAATATATTTCAAATATTTAGACCGGGTTTGGGTTAGCTTTGACCGGGTTTGAAGTGGGTAAATCGGGTAATAATAAAACCGGGTATAGAGGTTAGGATATTGGGCTCGGGTAATTTGTTGGGCCAAGAGTGGTTTATTTGTTTATTTTGGGCTTTGGATTTAACTTGTAACCATGATATATCTTTAAGGACCAAACTTGTAAAGACTGAAACTTCAGGGACCAAAATTGTAATTCTGACAATCTCTCTCAAGGACCAATCTTGTTAAGCTCAAATAATCCAAGGGTGACTTCTGTAATTTTTGAAACTTTGAGGGATCAATTCTGTCAAAAGCTCAAAATGCAGGGACTATTCTTGACTTTTCTTCAAACTTTGCTGAAACTTCAAAAATCATCTTCTGATAATAAAATCTTCCAAAATACACATCTTGACCTTCCATTTCAGCTAAAACTCTCTTGATCTCGTGCTCGGATTTACATCGATTTGGAACCTTTGCGTGTTTTTGCATATCCTTACTGACAAGCACAAACTCAAGAAAACCACAAATATTAGCAATAAACGGCTTTTCCTTGGTTGTTTTGGGTCAGTTTTGATAATGAAAAGATATGTGAATAAGCACATATCAGGGATTTTAGTTCTACAACAAAGGATATTTCTGTTGATGAACAAAAGAAATTAGTTGCTAAAAATAACGAAGCTAAAATGATGCTTTATAATGCTTTACCTAGAAAAGAATATGAAAGAATTTTTATGTGTGAAACCACCAAAAATATTTGGGAATCTTTAATTGTTACACATCAAGGTAATTCACAAGTCAAGGATAACAAAATTGATCTTGTTGTTCAACAATATGAACAATTTGTTATTCCTGAAGATGAAACCATTGATTGTGGCTTTGCTCGCTTTAATACTATTATTACATCACTTAAAGCACTTGATGAATCTTTTCGTAGTAAGAACTTTGTCAGGAAATTTCTTTGAGCACTCCATCCCAAATGGAGAGCTAAAGTGACCGCCATTGAGGAATCAAAAGATCTCAATAATGTCACTAGACGAGTTGATCGGTAACCTCAAAGTACATGAAATGGTGATGGAGAAAGATT
Organism: Chrysanthemum makinoi; assembly: GCA_910596185.1. Taxonomy (NCBI): domain Eukaryota; kingdom Viridiplantae; phylum Streptophyta; class Magnoliopsida; order Asterales; family Asteraceae; genus Chrysanthemum; species Chrysanthemum makinoi. The sequence continues at coordinate 232,648,792 of OU343218.1, forward strand.
CGAAGATCATCAAAGGAAAAAGGAGAAGATCAAATCCGCTTGCTCTAAAAGCAAAAGCGAATCAAGTGATGATGACGAATCTTGCTCCGGTAGTGAAGATGAGGAATATGCCATGGCCGTTAGAGATTTTAAGTTCTTTAGAAGAAGAGGAAAGTTCGTAAGACAACCTCGAGAAGAAAAGAAGCCATTCAGAAAAGATCGGGATGACAAGAAGGGTAAAGGTGAAAGAAAATGTTTTAGATGTGGTGATGCAAGTCACCTCATAGGAATAAACCACCCAAAATCAAAACTCAACGAGCTTTGTAAGTGGTGCTGGAGTGATAGTGAAGACGACGAAGAATCAAAGGAAGAGATCGCTCTAATGGCATGAGTCAAATGAGGTACTTTGAATTTTCTTATTCTTCTATTGATGATGACACTTTGCAAAGACAATACAATCAATTGTGTCAGCTAAGTCTAAAAATCATAACTAAAATAAATTTTAAAACCAAAAGGAATTTTGGAAAATGAAGTTATGAGTTAAAAAGAAAAAGCAAAAGACTTGAAAAAGGAAAATGACGATGATTGTAAATCATGTCAAGAGCTTAATCTTGAAATAGAAAAACTAAAGCTCACACAAGAGGTTCTAATCGAAAATAATTCTAAGTTTGAAAGGTTTAACAAAAACATTCTTTTGCGATGAAATAGTTAAAATTCATAAAACACCAGGAGACATGAATGGGCTAGGTTTTAATGAAGCATTAATTCCAAAGAGTCAAAACAAAGCGGCCGAAAAGGGCCGAACATTCAATCAAAATTCTTGATGCAGCACGGACGAGGCGGAACCAAAATAAGGGTTCGATCCATTGTCAAAATGGTGCCGTGGTTACCAGTGAACGAGAATGTTCGCAATATGGACCGTCTTGAATTTGTTAAAATAACAAAGAAAACCAATAATAGTATTAAACTAAAACCAGGTTGTTACCGAGTAGGACTTGTCAAAAATGAATTTAGATCAAAAAACTACTCAACAACAATATAAAACTCCTTTACCAAACGCCCTTTCCTAAGAGAAACCATAGCATTACCCAACTACCAACACAATGGTTGGAATCAAAACTTTCTAGACCATATCAAACTCAGTTACATACCATGGAACTCTTACCCATCGTTTCTATACATGAATCAAATAAATGGTATGTTTAACCCAAATGGACCCATGAGATATTGGGACCAAATGCTTGAGTTATTTGCTTCTTAGGTATGCTTGAAAGTTGGATTGGAACCTGATGAATGGATAAAATATAGTGGTTGCTCACGACACATGACGAGCAACAAAGTCTATTCTCATCATACCAAGAGTATGACGGAGGTAATGTCACCTTTGGTAGCAATCTCAAAAGCAAAATTATTGGCAAAGGTGCGATTGCTCATAACTCCCTAACTATTGAAAATGTTGCTCATGTGGATAGGTTATGATTTAATCTACTTAGTATTAGCAATGATATGTGCTTAAACACATATCTTTTGTTTATCAAAACTGACCCAAAATAACCAAGAAAGAGCCGCTTATTGCTAATATTTGTTGTTTTCTTGAGTTTGTGCTTGTCGAGGAGCGGATGTGATAAAACACAAGAAGCCAAATCGAGGCGAAAATCGAGCAGTAAGAGAGCTTAAGCCGGTAGGAAGGTCGAATTATACATTTGTGAAGATTTCTACTCTCTGAGGATGATTTGTGAAGATTTGATTAAAGTTTGAAGAAATGTCGAAATAGTCCACGAACTTTGAGCATTTGGCAAATATACCCTCAAGTTTCAAAAGTTTCAAATACAGTCCACGGATTATTGAAGAATGACAAGATCAACCCTTGGATTAAGCTTTCAGAATTTACAAGTTTGGTCCTCGATTTTCAAAATGTGCAACTTTGATCCTTGAATAACACATTAGATCCAATATTCATCCTTAGTCCAAAGTCAAAACCCACGGCCCAAATAATACACCCAGCCCAAACCAAACACCTATACCCAGTCCAGTCCAACACCCAACCCGGTTTATCCAAGCTTAAACTGGACGGATGCCCCCATTAACCCGACCTTTACGGGTATTTAACCAAGTCAACCTCATAACGGTCAACTAAACTCGAAAATATAATAAATACCCGCAAATTTGCCCCAAATTCCCGGCTTAAGAACCCTAATTTGCCCTCACTCTCAATTGAACAAATTAAACCAATTAAGGGTATAACAAATACAATCACGACACATCGACACATGGGGGTTGCCGGGTCATCGTCATGTGACATTCCCTCAAATACTCTCATCTGATTGGCTGAACATACGTGGTATTGTTAATCCAAGGGTTGAGATCAAATGGGATTCATAGAGGGATGATCAATGGCTCAAGCCCGAGAAAGATGGAGCTTCAGTTCTTCCAAGTCTAGCTAGGCTTAAATACCCCGTTCATTCCTCACTTGAAGTATGTAGAATTTGAGTAGTTAATTAGTAGCTTATAATTGTTTTTATAATTCATTTCGGTATTTACTACATTTCAGTTACATTGTAATCTCAAATTTTTATTAATTAAAGTAATTTTAGCTTTTGTTCTCAATCCATTTCAATTACTGTTTAATTGATTTCAGTAGCTTATTAGTGTTTAATTTACTCAATTTAGCTCATTTCAAATCAGTTTCAGCTTATTTGCTCTATTAAACAAAAATCACAAAAAAAATAAGAAAAATACTTCCAAAAATAAAAAATGTCTCAAATCTTTTATTAAGCTGTTATCAGTTTGTGTTTTTGCTTCAATAAGCTTTCTTAAGTTCTACTATAGCTTAATAGAGCTAGTTTAGGCTACTACTCAATTCTGCACTCAATTCCTCAAAATCAGTCATTAAAATACCTTTGCATTGAATTATGGAAAGCATAGAAGTGGCACACAATGGATGGGGCCGGAGGGATTATTACTCTAGCTTATTAATAAGCTAGAGAGCTTGTAATGACATTTAAATAGGTGATCTCTGTTCACCGAGATCCGAGTTGAGTTCCTCTTATATTTTTAGCCTAAAAGTTGCATTTCATGTTCAAGTAGTGTAGATCTGTGTTAACTTGCTTAATTCTGTTAGTTGTTGCTTATTTAGTCATATCATAGCTTATTAGAGTAGCTTTAGTCATATTATAGCTTGTTGCTTAACTTTTCATTTTATACTTCATAACTGTCATAACTTGTTACTTGTGGTTCTAGGGTGTTAGATCAGAGAAATTGCACTCATATAGTTTGAATATAAGTAGTTAAATATGATTTGAGAAGTGTAAAAGCTTGATTCTGTCATTTGCTCCTTAAAAGTTCAAAACAATCTCCTTAAGGACTGTTTGGTTCAGTCGATATAACTGATCTAGAGGTTAGTTTAGTGGTTAGTTTTAGTTGCATTGATATCAATTAAGTTTTATTAGTGGAATATAGTCATAAATTAGACTTGTATCAGTCTCAAAGTCAAAAATTCTTTCTAACTGTTTTCATTTATGCATCAGTGAGTTTAGTGGTAGCATTAGCTTGCATTTAGGATTAGAATCAATTAGTATAGCTTATTTAGGTCTTATTTCATCTTAATTCATCATTTCAATCTGTTTTTACAAGATCAAAGTTCACATTAGTAAACAATTTCAAAATCTGTTAAAAGTCAAAAGTTAGAACATTGGTTTTGCAAAAGTTTGTGAAATTTTCATGGATTCAGTTTTGATTCATAACAAGTGAAATTTTGGATTAAACAACTTTAGTTGGTTTATTAAATCTGATTTTTGTCTAATTTTTGGAAGCTACTATAAGCTCTCGGTACATTGCAATAAGTGGCTTTCCCTGTTCACACTTTCGGTGTCAAGTGTGAAACAACAAACTTGAAGCTCTTTTGCGGGGTCATATTAGATAGTTAGGAGCTATAATTTGGTCTAGTTTATCTCTGGTTGGTGGTCTTGAGTACCTCAGTATTAGTTTTCAGTTTGGCTTATTGGATAAGCGATTCAATAGCTTAAAGTTGATAGGTTGAAGCTGTTTGGTGTTTATTAGTCATTATAGTCAAATCATTGAGACTAGTTCATTAGGTGTTAGGATTAGTTGTAGTTAGTTGATATTAGTTAGTTTTAGTATAATTAAGCTTCTGAGACAGTTTGGTTTACTCTAGTAGCTTTTAGCTTATTCTTCATAGCTTATTCATAAGCGATTCACACATCGACTTCTATATTTCTCACATAAGCCATAGTTTTTATATTTTTCCTAGGTTTAGAATAATATTTTAGAATTTCCCTGAATTTTTCTTATTTTTCCAACTTTGTTTGCTATTTTTCTTGATTTAAACTAGTTTTTAATAATTTTTAAATAGCATTTAATCGAATAATTAGAAAAAGTTCCAAAAATAATTTTTCAATTTTCCTAGATTAAGAAAATTATAAAAAGCAAAAAATAATTTTTCTAGATTTTTCCTACTTTAATTTGTAATTTTTAGCATTTAAATTAGTTTTTTATTCATATAAATTCTAGAAAAATCTTAAAAAATAGTTTTAATTCTTAGTTAATTTTCTAATATCATTTTTAATTAAAAGTAATTTTAGATTATTTTTAGGACTTAGATTAGACGTAGTTGCATTTTATTTTCGTTTTATTTATTACGTTTTAGAATAAATCGCGTATTTAGGATTTCCGTAGTGTAATTTCCCTTAATTGTTTTCCCATTCCCCGTAGTTTTAATATAATCATAAATCCAAAACATCAAGCATTTTAATAACGAACCGATACGAGCGTTGCCCATTCACACCTCGTTGAAGCGACTCGGTTCACGATCAGTATCCTATCCTCACGGGTTTTGATTCATTATCCTTTTTCCTAAAAGGATTTTAAATCATTACTTGTGGTTATTTTGATATCGATATTGTGGTTTTATCCATACACACACACCCCTAAACCTACATACGAATCAAATTTTGCGCCCGGCTGGTGAGGTGTGTCGCGACAATATCGTTAAAGGTTTGACGATTAGTGACTCGAGATCCTTCCTTTGTGAAGTTACTATTTTTCTAAAAATCAAAAAAAGTAAAAATATTTTCCTTTTTCTTTTGTATATATATATATCATATTAAAAAATACAAAAGATTTTCTCTTTTGTTTTTGAGCTAAATAGAATACATCAATTATATAACATTCTCAGCGGAGGTGTTATCATTAGTAAGTTCCCGAACCAAAGATCAAAAACTTGCCTTTGTGTTGCTTGTGAGTCGATTTATTTCTATTTGATAAACAAAGCGTGTGGTGGGTATAAGGGCGGCTGACATTAAATGCGGTGAAAAGAAGCGGGTTTTAATAAGCTTCGCGGTGACCTAAAAAATTACGCTTCGCTTGTCGTTTGTCTTGTAGGAGTGATTTATTCACCTTGGATTATTGGTTAAGTTCATTGTGTTTTGAATACGTATCATTTTAATTGCCTTCGTTTTTTAGTGCATGCATCGCTTACCGATCTCGATCTAGGCGACTTGAGAAGTGCAGGGATTGCATTATTATGGTTTGGCGGACCACCAAACCCGGTCCTAATCCTCCTCCCGTTAATCAAAATGTAGCTCGATCTCGAGCGATGGAGGAGTTATGTCAACCTACAATATGCGGAGGATGACCCATTACACCGACTAATTTTTTAAGCCACGATTTTAGCTTGAAACACCATATGATAGAACAAGTAAAAACGTTGTCAATTTCATGGTTTACCCGATGGCGATGCAAACAAGCATCTTGATAAATTTTGACCGGTCACTCGAGTATGAAAGCGAATGGGGTCTCGGGCATGCCCAATGCGTATCTTTTCCCATACTCTTTGACTCATCATGCCACTTCTTGGTTTGATCGACTCAAGAAATTCGATTCTCCTACCCGAGGAAATGGTTTGAAGTTTACGGCAAAGTACTTTCCACGTCGATGGTAGCCGAAGTTGAGAGCGATATGATAATTTCCGGCAATATCAGATGAATCTTTGTTTGAAGCTTGGGAACGATATAAGCTTCGCGATTTATCGATGTCCGAAATCATAACATGTTGCTTGTCTTCCAATTGATCGTTTATAATGGTTTGGCGTTGAGACACCGTGAAACAATCAATCTTCTTGCGGTGGAACTTTCATGAAAAGCGTCGAGAATGCTCGATCTTATTGAGAACATGACCGCTTATTACAATTGTTGGGATTCTACGCCCGAAAAGGGTGCATCATCTCGATCAAATCGTCTTCTTCTCCGAAATAGCCGCCATGAACAAAAGATCGTGCTATCTTACGGTTACTTTCGGATGAATAATGAAATCGAGAATCAACAAGTGAAAGCGGTACAACCGACTTGTGAGACTTGTGGAGGTCCACATTCTTATTCAGAGTGCCCGACATCGGTGGCTACATACATGAATATTTTATCTGCTCTGAGGGAAACTACAATCCATAAGAGATGAAATCTTAGCTACCATTGAGCAATTATCTCGGACCTCCGGTTTCAGCCAACCTCAACAACAAAACCAAAATCAAAACCGTTTCATGGTAACCATAATGTTAATCATAGCAGGAGCTAATGTTAATAATGGTAATCAACACTACCAAGATCCTCCACCTCAAGTTTACCAACAACCACCTCTCCCGACATCCTTATCAAGCACCTCCTCAAGTAAGCCCCGAACAGCGATTTTCTAACACATGAAGAACTCCGATTACACCATTAAAAGTTTGCAAAATCAAATTAATGGCATGAGGGCGGACTTCAAAAAGGAGATGGAAGCTACAAGCAACAAGCGAGATGGTATAAGAATATGATGGCTAGTTTCTTTCAAGCCAATGTGCGTCTACGTCTTATTTCAACCCTCGGTTAGGTTCTCTCAAATAGATTCCAAACAGAGAGTGACATGGCGATCACTACTACCGAAGTGGTGTAACTACGATGGACCCACGGTTCCTACCACTAACACTTCTTCTTCCTCTCGTGGTAGGCGGTGAGGAGGGGTGACAAAGGACGGTGCTTCCTACTAATAAGGGAGATAAGTGTCCAACCACCCGGTTGTCCAAGATTCCGAGCCGAAGATGCTCGAGTGAATGTGAAGAAAGCTAATCCAAAACCATCTATCCTATCCGTCTCGTCTTAAAGATCAAGCGGCAGAAAAGTCTAATCATCAAATGGAAACATTTTCCAAATCTTCAAAGACTTGAATGTGGAGATGGGTTTTGCGGATGCCCTTCTCTGATGCCTAAACTTGCTTCTACAATTAGGGATTTTACAAACAAGGAGAAACTATATGAGCTTACTCGACTTCTCGAATGAGAATTGTTGGTTATCCTTAAAACTTCCCAAAAGTTGGGGACCCGGCAAGTTCCTCATTCCATGTGATTTTCAAGGAATTGTTCAATGCTCCACCTTAGCGATCTTGGCACGAGTATCAATTTAATGCAAATTCAATCGAAGCTTTCATTACCACACTTACCCCAGCGTGTATGACCCTCGAGCTAGCGATGGTTCTACGACCCGTCCAAAGGGTATGGCCGGGATGTCTTTGTTAAAGTGGGGAGTTCTATTTTCAGCTAGTTTTGTTGTGGTAGATTTCGATGCCGGCCACCAGTACCCATTATTCTTGGAAGATGTTTCTTACGGACTGGTCGTGCTTTAATTGATGTGTTCGAAGGAGAGATTACGTTGAGAGTTAATCAAAAGCGATCACATTCAACATTAATCAAAGGTACTCCTCAAATTTGACGATGCTTCCATCAATCAATCGGCGTTATTGATGTTTCTTGTGAGATGCACCAAAGTTCTTGGTTTTTGCCAGAATTCTCTGATTCACCTTGAACAACTTTCTAAACCAATCATTGCATTCCCCTCTCTCATAGTTCGGTGACTTCCTTTGAAAGAGATCGATGAGTTTCTTGCTATTGATGAATCGATTCCACCGGAAATTGATGATGGTGTTTATGATTGGGAGAGATATCCTTTATCTTGAACAATTGTTAAATGAAGATCCATCACCGTCACTCCCTCCGAAAGAGATTACGATTGAAGAAATCAAATCCGTACAAACGTCGCGAAAAACCTCCGGAGCCGAGCTCAGGATTTACCTCCTAATCTTGAATCGCTTTTCTTGAAGAACCGAACCAGTTTCCCGTCATCATTGCTAAAAACCTAAAAGATGAGGAGAAACGCTTCTTTGGATATTCTTGAAAACATAAGAGTGCCATAAACAGCCAAATTTCCGATATCAAAGGCATAAATCCTCGTTTATGTACTCACAAGATCTTAATGGAAGACGATTGCAAACCCGTTATTCAACAATTAGCGTAGGGTTAATCGAAAATTCATGAGGTTATAAAAAGGAAGTTCTTAAACTCCTCCGAGAAATCATTTATCCAATCTCCGATAGCTCATGGGTTAGCCCTATCCATTGTGTTAGAAGAGGTGGCATGGCCGTCATTGCCAATGAAGATAATGAATTGATTTCCACCTTTCGTCAGGATGGAGAGTGTGTATTTGATGAAGTGTGTAAATACTCATCATTTTTGTTAATCTGAGCAAAGCGTTTAAAATGCTCGAGAAATGCATCAAAATCGAAAATATCTCAAAATTGCATTTTATATGTTTGGATGCAAAATGTTTAAAATGAGATGAAAAATGAGCTAAGTTTACATAATTGGCGTTTAGGTCCCCAAGTTTCCAAAAATTGTAAATAGTCCACTGAGCACTTATTTCAAAGAAAAGTCACCAAAGGTCCTTTTAAAATCATAAGTTGTCAAAATTAGTCCTTTGGTGAATAATATCAAAAGTTTTGAGAAATTAGGTTTAGTCCTTTAAGTTTCAAATTTGGCAAAAATAGTCCTTGGAAGTTTGAAAATGTCCATTTTGGTCCTTGTACTATTGAAACTTGTCACTTTTGATCCCTTGAAACAACTTTGAAAAAGTGGCAGTTTTGTCCTCAATATCGAGAATTACAAAAGGGTCCTTGTTTATTAAAGCCTTTGGACCCTACCCCATACGCCCTTGCCAAGCGGTTGACTTGTTTTTGGACCCCTGTCCAATATAACCCCGGTCAAACAAATGCCCATTTCCTCCTTTTTTCTTTCTTCTGCACCTTCTACCACTTCATACTCCCGTCACTCGGCTCAATTCCTCTCCTTGTTCCCCTTTCGACAACAAGATGCATTTAATGCCCCTCCTCCATTCCTCAACTACTGCTAAAACCAATTTTGGCCAAAATTTATCAATGGCCAAAATCTTTTCAAGCGATCAATGGCTATCTATGCAGAATTAGGATTCGCCAGTTAAGATGCTTTGGTGTATAAAAGGAGGAAGAGAAGCAAGAAGAGAGGGGAGTCTTTTAGTTTTAAATTTCATGAATGTCGTTTTAATATTTAAGTTTTAATTAGGTTCCAAAATTGTACTTTTAATCTTCCTTGTATCAAACTTAAGCTATTATATCATTGTAAGCTACTTTCAAGTATCAATTCAAAGTTTAACTAAGTTTCATGTTTTTGTGTTTACTATTGAAAAATTCAGTTTCATGTTCTTATATGCAAGCTTCTAGTGGTTTATTTGTAAACTCAAATAAGCTTAGTTGAGCTATTTATAGCTTTTGGTAAGCTTATGACTCAAGTTCAAACACATTTAGCACTTGGTCAACAAAAGTCAACCTACAGTTACAAGTTTTAACTAATCTGATTTGCTGGCATTGATGGTGAAAATGGGTTGGCTGATTCGGTTGAGTTTGGGTTGAATGTAGCTTGACTTGGATGGGTAATAGATCTAGGTATGTGTTCTTTGGCTACAAGCTAGTAAAAGTGCACGGACCTCTTGTAAGTATACGGACTCTCCCCTCACGGTTAAAGTGGTATAGATTTAGTAAGCTTCGGCTTGTAGTTGATTAGTTTAGCTCAATTTATGTGTTAGTAAGTGTATTACATTAGTCATAATTATCTAATAGTTCTAGTTCATTGAATGCCTGAGTGTCTTGTTCAATGAAATGGCTGCAATAATTTGATATATGTGGTTTGATCTGTGATTTGTATTAATCATTATGAAGTCCTAATTAGATGTTTGGAATCTTAAATTGTTGGGTGAAAGCTTTGATTCTCAGTTTGAGGGTGAATTTGTTCTAAGTTACTATAAAAAGTGGTGTTTGGATCATAGAGTTAAAGCGAGTTTGAGGATAGTTGATGTCAAGGGTAGTAGAACTAGTCTTTCACAGGTCATTTGCATCAATTCTAGTCCATAGATTGCATGCATAATCTCTTAAAGTCAAAATTAGTCTCTTGCTCTATGCTCATCTCTGTTGGAATTAATTTGTAAGGTTGAATATGGGTTAAGGAGTAGTCAAGCTAGCCTGAATTAGTCTTACTTTAACATATTACATCAATCTCAGTGCATGAACCAGAATTATAAACTCATAATAGTCAACTTTTCAAAACTGCTCAAAAAGTCAAAAGTGGTTAAAACCAGTTTTTCCAAATCTTTATAGATTTTCAGAATTCAATTAAACTCAAATTGTGATGAAATTTTGGGTTTTCTAGTTCAATTGGTCAAGTTTCTTAAACTTATTTTTGTTGAATTTTTGAAGCTTTATAAGGTCTATCATTTGTCCATTAGAATGTCTCACTTGTTCACACTCGACTATCTCCAGTGTAGAACGAACTTTGTCTTGGCTTGGCACAAGCTCATAAGAGCTTGTCCAGGGCTCACATTTGGTTTTCAAATAGCTAACCAGGTCTAGTTTAGGTTCCAACTTCTGTTTTTGACTTCCAGCTTATTGGGTAGCTTATTCTCTAGCTACAAAGTAGTAGCCAAAATCTGTTTTAGCACCTAATTTTAAATCATCAAATCTGTTCATTAAGCACAATAGAGGTTAAGATCAGTTGTAATAAGTTGCTTTTGAGTAGTTATAGCTTATTATAGCTTATGTTTTCATTTGGTGCTTATTTGTGGTCTTTAGCTTAACTTAAGTGCTTATTTATAAGCACTTTGCATTGCAATTTCATTTTCTTACACAAGCTCTGTTTTCATATTTTCCTTAGATTCAGTATATTATTTTAGACTTTTCTTGAATTTTCATAATTTTCGAAACTGTTTGCTATTTTTCCTATTTAAATCTGAGGTTTTTAGGCAATTTTAATTAGCTTTTAATACAATTAAATCAGAAAAACTTCAAAATAATAAGTTTTCATTTTTCCTAGGTTAAGATAAATATAAAAGTAAAAATATTTTTTCCAGATTTTTCATAGTTTAATTTGTAATTTTTAGCAATTTAATTAATTTTAAATAGTTTTTAATTCATAGAAAATAAATAATCGAGAAAAAAATAAAATTAGTTTTGAAAATTCTCTTTAGTTATTTTAGATTTTTATAAGTCATAATTTCATTTTTCTAGCTTTATTTCATATTTTCTTTTATTTTAGGGTATTATTAAATAAGTAAAAATAGTTTTTAATTAATAATAATTAGATAAATAGTTTTAAAAATAATTTTCTTTTTCTAAAAATTTTCTCTTATCATTAGGTTTGTGAAAATGTCATTTTTATATTTTAGGATTATCATTTTCAATTTCACATTTTCTTTTATGCGTTCGTAGTTTTTAATTTAAATTTATAAAGAAAAATCAAAACATCATTTTAAAAATAGTGATAGCGTTTATTTAATATAATTTATCTTTTTAATTCTCTTTAATTTGCATTTAAGCCCCTGTAATTTGTATACTTTTCTTTAGGGTATAATCATCAATCATACTGGTTCAAATTCTCGATCCTATTAGTTTGATTATTGCGGCGCTTTCGTTGGACTTAACGACACGGGGAAGCTATATATCACGGACTTCATTGCATTTGGTTTGGTTGTTTGAAGTTTGTTACGGTTGACCATTAAGGTAATTGACTTGTGTGACAAAACTTGGCGGTTTAGCACCAATCAAATTTTGGCAGCATTCTTGGAGTATGCTAATATCTTCGCTTAGCAGTTAGTAATTTGAATATTCACTCCTTGTTCATACCATATATATATATATATATATATCTATATTTTCTTATATAAAATCCAAAAACCTTGTCAGCGATAAAACATGCCAAAAATATTTTCTTTGTTTCTATATATCAAAGATAAAAATACAAAAAGATTTATGCGTTTTCTTTGTTAAATAATAACAACATAAAATTACCACCTGAAACCAAAGGCGGTGCTACTAACTGAAGTCTGACCATAATAAGTTCGAACCAAAGATTAAAACTTGCCTTTGTGTGTCCTTGTGATTGGTGTACCTTTTCAAAGAAAGCCATTCATCTTGTGATTATTGGTTCAAGTTCTTTGTTGTTTTGCCTCGATATTGTTTTAATTGGATTTGTTGTTATATCTACTTTTCAAAACGAGAAAACTCAAAAGATTCTTCTTACCCCATTTTCATAATTCATTTTCATAATTCCCTTCCTTAACTGAGATCTCTTTGGAGTTAACTCTAAGTGTATCTTTTCGCTCTTCTGATGCGTAAGCCCATTTTAGTGAGCTTGTCAAGATTCCAGAAGCGTGTCCGTAACTTTCGCCCATTCGGATCGAGATCCGGGGCTTCGCACTTCGCCATACGTCATGGGCGTCCTATATGTAATAGCTTCTCGAGGACATACGGCGGGTATGGAGATCTTTTTGTTATCGACCATTGTGGTGGAAATTTTGAACTCAAACCGGTTCTTGAATCTTGTAACCTCAGTCAATTCTCGGTTTTGGCTGAGATGATCCTCATGCCGATGGTTTAACAAGATTGCATCTACCATCAAATACAAATGTCCCGAGATGCGTGACTTACATTCCCCATTTTCCTTGAGGGCAAGCCGGTTGGCTTGAAAAACAACCCTAAATCAATGAAACATGGGAAGACCTGGTAAGAAATTTGTGACGAGTTCTATCCACCTTCCAAGACCATGAGTCTTAAAAGCGAAATCATCAAATGCACAAAAGTTTGATGAACCCCTTGATGAATGTGTGGGATCGTTTTAGGAGTTGCTCCATAAAATATCCTCACCACGGTTTCTCCGAGGATTGATGCAACTTCGATACTTTTCTGAATGAGTCGAATCGTCAAGATTCTCGAATTCCTCCATGGAGAAATTTCTTGAAACAAAGCGTAAAAGAAGCTTTAGCGTCATTGAAAACAAGTCTAAAGTCCGCATTGCAAGCAAACCGGTTGTTGTTTCCCAAGTCAGGTGTTGGTCCTTCTTCTTCAATAAATGTGAGTCAATCTAGCGTCGATGCTAAGATTGACAAACTCTGGGAAGCAATTCAACTTTGGTTCTCTCCAGCCAAAGAAAGTTTCTTTTCCACAAACTTCACCTCTGGCAGTTAAGAAAGTGGAAGTCATGTTGCCTAAGCGGTGGCCCCGTGCACATTACAAGCATGACGCAGATGGTAACCACTGAAACAAGCGCTATGGGCGGGATTTCTAATTCAGGAGGCAAGCCAGCTACCGTACTCCTATAGACCCGAACCACCGTCCTAACTACTGACCACACGGTTTCAGCCAAAACCAAACAGTAATCAAAATCGAGAATATAATGAACCAAGGTTTTCAAAACCAAGGTAATTTTAGTCAAAATAATGGTTTTCAAAATCAAAGTCAAAATTTCCAAAACCAAGGAAATTTTAATAGAAACCAAGGTCGGGAATTTCAACCCGAGGTACTTTCATTGCAATAATCAAGGAAATTTCCAAATCAGGCCACTAATCCAAACAATAGAGGCCGAATACCTACACAAAATCAAGCTATTGTTCCAACTGGACCATCAATTGATGGTGTTGAAACGAAACTATGAAATCGAAAATAGATATGTTGTTGGTTAGCTAGATTTGACATCAAAGTCTTTAAATGATCGACCCACCGAGGTACTTTACCTAGCGACACGATCGCTATCCGAGGGATGCAAAGCGATCACAACCAAGTGGTGCTTCGTATGATGGACCCGCTATTCCTACTACTTCTTCTTCTTCTCTCCGAAGGTAGTGGAAAGTGAACACGAGGCCAAGGAAC